>CM021101.1:598771246-598935590 GCA_007115665.2 Sequoiadendron giganteum
TCTAAATGATGCAAGATGGTATGGGACTAAGCTATTTTTTGGTGATTTTATTTTTTTGGATTATAAGGATATAAGGATGCAAGATGATCATGCAAAGATGATGTTGAATTTGAGACCAAAGGATGAAGCTAAATGAAAATAATGGATGCAAAGGATATCAAAGGTGGAATAATTAATGATGAAAGATAATGACAAGGATACTAAATGATGCCAAAGTAATGATCAAGAGTAGTGATGCAACTAAGGCTAAGGTTAAATGAAACTATGTTTTTGTGTTTTTGAGATATAAGGATGCAAAGTGAAAGTGCAATTTAAGTCCCAGACTAAGGATTGATAGAATGATAATGAAGATATGGTCAAATGGTATGATATGAATGATAATACGAAGGATATGAATTCTAAAATGTGAGACAAACGATGGAAACCAAGATAATGTAGGTCCAAGATAAAAAACCCAAATTTTATTGACCTTTGTGATGTCCAAGATGATGGATTTGACAAGGTGAGTCCAAAGTATGACACAAGTTTGAGACTCAAATTTGATAAAGGTGATAATGAAAAAGGTTGATAAAAATGAAGGATTAAGGTCAATGACAAAATGGATAAGCAATCAACGATTTTCCAAAGGCTTGATAATTTTCTTGTCTGAAATCTAGAAGGTATGTGCAACCTAAGACCTAAGATTAATTATGCAGGGAAAAGGTGGCCTAAGGTGCAATATAAAATGTAATTCAAACCTAAATAAAGATGATGGAATGGACTCGAAAAGCTCTACAATTCTTTGGTTTGGAATTCAAGATCACTATTATGATGATTTGGTTCATTTTTGGATAAGGACTTTGTGAAATTGTGGTAACTAGGAAGTTATGGATCTATTTGTGGTTCATAGAATGTTGATTTTGCAATTTTGGTGTTTTGACTTGATCTTTGAATGGATTTTAATTGATTTTGATGAACTTTTATTAGAAAAAATATAATACAGTCACAAGAACTTTTTTTCGTTCTAATTTTTTATGTCAAAAAGTTTGATTTCAAGATAACAAGCATGAATCCTATGGTTTGTAAAGACAATATCTATTGAGTTCCAACTTGAATTAACCAACCATGCTTATTATTAATGGATGACTTAGAAGCTTGGCCACACTGGCTCCCCCAACATGACACTCACTTTTCAATTCAACCACGCTTTGAGTTCTCATGAATCTCCCATGATGAAATCTTCATATCTACTATGTAATGCCCAAAATTTTACACTAAAATATAGTTAAGGACAAAACACAAATTTTAAATTTCATTCACATACGCTTGCAAAACTCTCTAAGTTTTCTACCAAAGCATGCACTACATGAAAGCTTAAAACTTTCAACCAAATTATAAAGTATAATATTTTAGTTTGATATCTAAATTGCTTAGATAATCAAGGGTGGGGAAATCAAAGGGAGACAATGAGTCCACATCATTGAGGAAGACTTAGATAATTCGGCTAACTGTAAAACAATCACAAACATAATTTCAGACACATGATAACCAATAGAATACACATGAATGGTAATTCCCAAGTATAATAATAGGAGAAAAAACCCTAAGGGTCAGACGTAGTCCTCGGGGGCTCGTCTCAAACAACCTTGCCTATGTATATATTTCGCAGAGGCACCGTAGTTCGACTCTTTGAACTTTCACAAAAATTGGTTTGGTCAATAACGATATTAACACATAGGTTCAACTCCACTAATCTCACAATAGTTCAGTAAGTACATAGAATAGTCAACAATGGACTTGAACCAACATTGGTTTGGTCAACAATAATGTATATCATCTAGGCTTAAATTATCATTACTATTTTAAACACTTCAATCATGTTCCAATGAAACTAGTTTATACCGTAATAAGGTTTACGCTATAAATAAGGGTAAACATGAGATTATAATTGGTGCACCCATATGATCCCAGAAGATTTTCAAAACAAATGGTTGATGAAAACAACACCCATCACATCCAAGACTAACTCACAAAAGTATAAAAGGCCTATTCTAGTACAAAAGATGTTATACCTATGAAATCACATAAAAAAAAAATCAACATATTCAAACCAATCATAAAATGGTTTTATTCATATCAAAGACTCAAAAGATCCCAACCATTATGCCATCCATTTTGACCCATTTTAGAAAAGAATAATTGTCAAACTATTTGCTTTAATGTGATCTATACTTTACAAGAAGAATGCAGTAAAATAAAATTGTCTTTTTAGTTACGGATACTGCAAATAGGCATTTGAATATTAAAATATTGATTTATAATTAATTATGGTAACTATGAAGCCCCAACCGTATTTTATCTAGCCTTTTATTCATACTCAAAATAAGTTTAAATGGACATTAGCATAAACCTTGAAGATAAATTCTCAATAAAAAACTTTTTATTTGCTAAACTTGAATATGCATAGGACTAGGTAAACTTCAAGGTGGGACATAAGTTATCCTTTCATCTAAGATATAATTTTCAAATTATGAGTTCCATAGCAAGGGCGATGAAAACAAATTTAGAACCCATATACTAATATTATACAACTCCATTTGATACCTTTAAAGACAAGGATGCTACTAAAATTTCATTAGTCTAAGATTGGCCACCTTTATGCTTAGAAGTAAATATATTTAACTTAGTTGTGCTAACAAATATTTATTTATAGATTTGGTTCAAATATTATCTCATTTATTAATAGTTGCAACTTAGGTACACATTGATAATATATTATAGGACCACATTCCATGATTCTATCTTCTTTCTGAATCACTTCCTCTAGTTTTGAAAGGTAGCATTATTAGGGTAAATATGGGATTTTGGATACATAAGGGAAAATTGTGGAATTAGATCAAATGCTATAGACCCCTCTTTCAAAATTAAAATATACAACAATTAATTATATTCAATATTAGTGAAAGTCAACATCTAATTTTCTAGTTCCCATTTACCCCTTTCCCTTATCAAGAGTTAATATTTAATTTGTGAATAAAATGATCTAACTAAAAGTGACACGCAATAATGAGCTAAATAACTTATAGATTATATCTTAAATTGGTTTATGACGAGATTAATTTTATATTGGGAATTAAAATATGAATTAATGGATATCAAAAACAACAAAATAATAGTCTCTGGGTTAAATGATGAAATACCATAAATTTGTATTTGTGTTGAAAATAAAATGGATTGGAGGTGGTTGAAACTGCTATCAAGGGGCGTCAAACGATCATTAAGATCAAGTAACAATTATTTTTGTTTTTTTATTGTGTTCAAAGGAAACTGAAGTTTTCAGCAAATTGATTAAGTTCTCTGTGTTCTATTAATAAACCTATATTAATGTATCCGCTAGATTCTCAAGCAATCATGAGGTAAAATAGCTAAGCTATGATGTTCCCAACCGAGTATCTCCATATCTCATAATTTCAATTTCTTCCAAAAGAAATATGATTTTCTTACCTACTGATATGGAATGCAACCAAACTAAAACTGAGTTTTCAAGGAGAAATTTGTTTCAGCATTACTACTAATTTTCAGAATATCCTACAATTCAATTTTCTTTCACAAATGTTACAGTTTTTAAAAACTATCAAAATTTCATCATTTAATATTGAGGGAGATACTATGTTGCGCACCTGGTTGAAATGCCCATTTCAGCCCATAAAACTAACAGTCATGAGTCGAACTGAATACCATGAAAAGAAGCCTTCGGCCCACCACCACTTTATAAATAGCTTTGACACTAAGAACTTAGTGAAGCCCACTAGAAAGACTTGAATTTGCGAATGCTATTTTAGATAACCTGATATCCCCCAGATCTTCTAAAGATAGAGGATTGGTACAATGGCAAGAGGGACTCCTGTAGCATTACAATCGAACTCAAACCTTCTTAGTCCCAAACTTAGTGGTTGCTCCATTTTCTGTCGATTTAAAGCCTACTACACCAACTTATCCAAGGAAAAAATGATAGTCCTCCCCCAAAATGTGAAACATAAACCCCTCACACCTTAATTGCTAAAATTTGTACCTTAGCTTCCTTTGCTGACTCTCACCTGCACTGAACTCACTTTATGATATCTGATCTCACCTTGATAGCGACGCTTACATGACAGTTCTCTCACGTGATTTTCACCACATCTACAGGATGGGACTATACAAAAAATGGGTAAACCTCCTTGTCTCGCATATGTGGAATTGATGCGTCTCAAAGAAATGTGGTCGCATGAACTGTGATGATTGCAGGATATGCAAAAAAAATGGATTTGTTGAAGGGGCTTAAGAAACTTTCAAGAAAATGCAATCGGCAGATGTAAGCCAAATTCCACAACCTTTCCCAACAACGACTTTTCCTGTGCCAAAATGTGAGCTTTTTAACAGCATATGGACATCCCTCCCAACATATTTTCTATCTGTTGTCGTTACAACCACCCTCACATATGTGTAAACCTAAATGTGGATGCATAGACTAAGCGTGAGAAATGTTGATAGGACCACTCAAGGAGATGATGTCTCATGGACTATACTGGTTGCAGGATATGCACATAATAGATTTTTTTAATTTTTTTGAAACCTTTTAAGCAATGCCCTCGAGAGATGAATCCCCCCAATCTCCCTTGATTTACTGAGTACACATGATTTCCATTGTTTTTAATCTCCAAAAAAAATTTGATTATTTTCACAAGTATCCTCCTCCTTCGGCCAATAAATTCTTAGTAGTAATAAACGTTGATGAGTGAGTAGGCACCATCATTAATTCTCGATCTGACTGTATTTTTCTAGCCCATTCCTACGCAACCTCCCTCAACATGGTGCACTACTTGGCATTTAATTCTTACTTTATCCTTTCCCCAAAAATGAAAATTTGTTGAGTGCATTGAGATCTCAGAGGCCCTCTAGGGGAGAGGACCCACTACCTGAGCATGTTTCAATAATTGTGATAGTAGTTGTTAATATAATGGCCAATATTTTTATCAATATTGGACTAATAGTTGTGACTTTAAAGTTGTTAGTGTTGATGATAACTACCCATAGTTAAACAAAATGTATTCCTTTGATCTAAAAAGCAACCAATCATGTGATTCCACATCAGCGCTCAATAAAACATGCTGTGAATTCACAAGTATTGGTCTCACCTTTTTTTGGGGCCTTTTTGGACACCTTAACAAAAAGCATGATGAGGTGGCATCATATTTGATGATGTGGCCCTGAAACCTTAGTTATAAGCAGGGGACTTGTCAAGTAAGCTGCTGTAAAAAATTGGGAGTGATTTGAAATTTCCACGTAGGATTTTAAGAAGCGCGAAGTTAGGGTGCACAACTACCGGGTCCTCTCCCCTATTTGCGTTATGGCAGATTACTTCCAATAATCTTGATAAAGGAATAGTCTGCCCATTTAATTTTTGAAGTGACTAACTGGCTAATCTACAATGATTGCTTAACATTTTGACATGACATGCCATCTAACAATTAATTGGACAGTGGGTGGAAGATGAATCGTGACATCAAGATTTACCATACCCATTCAATGCTTTTGACTTTCAACATTCATTCCAGATAAATTATTGTTTTAAAATCCAGGCATACTAACACACTTAGCCATGGAAGAATTCGATAGACAATCATGAAAATAAAGGTATGATTAGTATTACACATAAAATGACAAAATTGTCTTATTCAAAATTAATTGAATTATTACTAACTTCATTGATGGTCTCACAATGACAATCTTAAATGAATATTTTCCACAGTAGCAATAAGAAGTAAGGTTATACACTATGTAAATATTGATAGTAATTGCTATTAGCTTTAATGAAAATATTCTCATTTACAAAAGATATTAATCTTTTCTCTATTATTAATATTAATATTATGAACATTAGTGTTCAAATTTTAAAATATCAAGATCACTATTATTGTTGTCGTATGAAGATTTCTCTTAATAATTATATTTTTACTTAGTAACCCCCCTTAAATATTGAACATTAACATCATGGTTATATTCATTAAGACCCCTTCTTCTTATGTTATTATCGATGTTTATTTAAATACTACTTATTTTGCATTAATATAATATTGTTATCAATATCCACATCACCTCACATATGAATACCAAAATATCCCAATACCTCCATATGTAGTGGTCATAGACAAACCCTCACTTTTGATATAAATACTCATTAACATGATCTATATACATATAGATAGGATGCTCTTTTTTATTTACTATAATAATTTATTTATTATAAATAAAACATCTGGTTTTGAAATAGAATTTTTTTTTTTTTTTAACTATTCGTAAAAGAGAATATAATAGAAGAACCCAAGTCAAATTTGAAATAACACATATCATGTTTTCCTAAGAATAATATGTTAATAATAGACTCCTTGAGGTAGAATTTCAATCCTCCTACAAAGTTAATAATTAAACATATGAAAGATAGAGGTATTTCGGATAGGACCCATTTAGAAATATGGTCCATGAGTTGGGAACACATTTTAAATATGATGAGAACTAACCATTAATTGCATTTAGCATGCATAAAAATAATACTAAAGAGGGAACAAAACTAATAATTAAACTAAGATATTCAATATGTAACTTGACATTGTAAGTTAAAAAAAAGGATCAAGAGTATTTGTATGTTGAGCCTCATCAGCCAGAAAATAATTTCCTCTACTCTTATAGGCTCGATTTAAATATTCAAATAATAAGGTTAAGAAACATCACTCTTTCACGGATATTTTCTTAAGAAAAGGGTGTTAAGAAAAATATAAGCTTTTGGAGATTATATGATATCCTACTAAGAGGATATGCTTTGATGAAATAACTTTATTTTCATTCCTTGAGATGATAATTAGCAATATCTATTTGTATTAAAATAGATCATAACAATAAACTAAATAGGAGAACCAAACAACTCAAGTACCATGCACCTTTTAAATCCACCTAAGAAAAAGGGATGGCCATGATTATGATGGATAGGAATTTCATGTGAGTGGGAAGGTTTCTTACAAGGTGGGGCCTTACATACTAAGAATCACAAGTGTGTGGGACATCTTTGGAGGTCTGACCTCCCGCACCAACAAATGGAAGGATTTTGGCTACTACAAACAAGAGGTGTCTAGTAAGTGCATCTAGTTTAGGGGGTTATATGATAAACTCCCTCAGGAGGTATCCCTACTCTTAGAAAAAAGGGGTTACATATCATAAAGATACTGGGGGAGAGCTATCATGTACCACATCTCGTTGATTGCAAACTTTCCTTACAATCACAAATTTCTATAGCGGTTCAAAAGGACTTGGCTTTAGCCTGTCACCGCTTAGGGACATCCCTTGGGGTGAGTACTTTTTCCCACCAAGGAAGGCCTTTCTAATGGGTGAACACAAAAACATATGGTTTTGGCTTTTTGATCACCGATTTTGCACAAGGTGAGAGAATAATACCTATCACCCTCAAACACTAAGACATGGTGTTCATTTACCCTCTAACTTAATCTATGTAAGAAATAAAATCATTAATTTTAGAGCACCAAATGAAGTGTTATCTAATCTAAAACAAAAAAAGTGGTTTGAAAATATAGTCCTTGGACATTCTAACTTCATCATTTGATTATATTATCATCCATAAACCTAGTCATTTGATTGGAATGTGGCATTATTTTGTTTGTCTCATTCGGTCCTATCTCTTGTCTTTTATTAGAATGCATCCTTCCTGGGATTAGACTTTCTCAACCTTGTCATTCACCTTAAGCAGGATGTGTCCTTCTTGTAGTTAGGTGTCTTGTCAAAACTCACCACTTGGTCAAAGTTTTTAGATGTGTCCTCTACCTCAAACAAAATGTGTCCTTCCTATGGTTGGGTATCATCACATCACTTGGTCATATTCATAAATCTTCTTCAAACAAACTATAAATATTTGTCAACCTATGATTCGATCAAATCAATTTGTCATCTTTTTCAACCAAATTTGTCACACCAATCAATTTTATCAGTTTGGTCAATCAATCTTGCCTTATTCAATATGTGTCCTTCTTGAAATTAGACACAATAAATCAAACCAATTGGTAAAACTTTGTACACTTATCAATTAATTATTGTCAAAATCAAATCTTGGTCATCTTGGTCAACCTAATAAATCATATCAAACAATCTTATCAAAACTACTAGAAAACACTATCTTGGCAAACACTTTATTGGTCTGGATTTTCTTATCTTTTCAATTGGTTTTTGGTCATGTTACTAGTCTCCTCAAGGATGTCCTATCAATGGATTTAGAGGGATGATGATAGATCATGGTGTCTTTTCTTTGTTTGTTGTATATGGTTTGTCTTGGCAAAAAGACTGGGATAATTGGATCCTTAGTATGAGTTTGGGCATTCCTTGTCTTTTGGTTGTCTTTTGAACTGCTTGTATCTCACAAATGGTCACCTTCCACACCTTGGTTTATGTCATAACATGGTGTTTGTGGTCCATTTGTGACATTTTTTATGCCCAATGATGATAAATATAAAAATTTAAGCCTGAAAGTTGGTTCCCTTATCATTTCTTGTCTATCTTCTTTCCCCTTTTCATAGTAACATCCATCTCCTTCATGCTAACATTTCTTCTATCCTTCATCCTCTAGTCTTATCTTCCATTTCGAGAGCATATTTATATTCTTTGAACCCACATGTCCTCTCAAGGGGGCATACCACAACCCTCTTGGTCATCCTTCCCCTTTATCTTTACACTAGGGCATATTTTAGAATCAAATTTCTTTGGAACAATGCGATGTACTGCATTATGTCAAAGAGGGGAAAAATGTAGACACTGAAAAATTTCCTAAGTCTGCGAACCACATTTTTTCTTAGTCGATGTCCTCTAATAATTAAATAATTTTAATTATTCATGATTGTATTCTTTCATTAATTAAATAATATTTAATTATTTAATTAATTATTTATCTTTCATCACCTGTCTATAGTCAAACAATAATAATTATTTTACCTTTTATTCTTCTATAATTAAATAATTGATGAAACTATTTAATTATGTGTCATTCTTCTCTTTTAAATAATTGATCCAAATCAATCATCCATGTCTAATTTCTATATCCTCCTTTAATTTCTATATAAACTTTCCCTGTAATCACAAATTTCTATAGTGGTTCAGAAGGACTTGGTTTTAGCCCATTACCGCTTAGGGTCGTCCCTTAGGGTGAGTAATTTTTTCCACCAAGGCATGCCCTTCTAATGGGTGAACACAAAAATGGACGGGTGTAGTTTTCTGATCACCAAGTTTGCACAAGGTGAGAGCATAATACCTACCACCCTCAAACATGAAGACAAGGTGTTTATTTACCCTCTAATTTAATCCATGTGAGAAATACAATAGTTCATTTTAGAGCACCAAAAAAAGTGTTATCTAATCTAAAAAAAACATAGTTTCAAAATATAGTCATTGGACATTTCAACCTACAAAACCATTTGTTAGTAGTTTCACAAAATTATCTTGGACCAATGAGAAAGCTGCAAAAACTAAGTTAGCACAAGAGATTTAAAACCAAATTAAAACTCAAAATTCAATAGCTAACTAAACTATAAAATGAAGAGACTATACTAAACTAAGAAAAAAACTTAAAGAAAATAAAAACTAAGAGCTCAAATTTTTTTGTTGCTTCAAAAGAAACAATTTTTTGGGAGCCCCACTTTAAAGCCACGCTGCAAACATAAAATCAGTAAACCATAAAAAAATTGCATAAAAACAAGATAAAATAGTGATAACTTCAAATAAAACTTTAAACCATAAAAATATATGGAAAGCTAAGACATAGACTTTCAAAACCTAGAATTTTTTTAGCAAAATCATGCACAACAAAAGTGTTATAAACAAGAAAATTCGGATCTTGACAACTAAATCTTTAAAAACTATGAGCATTAAAACAATCATAAATTTCTCAAAACATATTAAAATTTCAAACTATTTGAAGTTCCGAAAAGCTAAAAATGAGGCCTACAAAATTCAGATAATAGTTTTTGAATATTTTATTCGCCCATTTTTTTTTACTCAAAATATGATGATGAGATTTTCTATAAATTCTTGGCTGTAACCTGCGAAATAGAAAAATTAAACAAGAAAACAAATAATTTTTTCTGTAAAATTGTAAGATTCACATTAGGTTCACAAATGTAAAATAGGGGAACTCAAATAACATAGACTAAGTGAGATCCAAACACTTCTAGACTATTAGCCTCATCCAAACAAGAGAATACAAACAAATGGAGAATAATAAGTTAAAAGAATTCAAATAAAATACTCCCCTTTGAGCTTGAATCACTTATCCTGTTTCTCCTATTTCTTCTTATGCCATTATTTCCCTTAGATTTTTTATTGAGGTTGTGCAAATACCTGCAAATAGTAAGCACGAAAGTTAGAGAGAAAATGGTTGTTAAATTAAAAATGGAGGAGAAAGGTTTATTTTATAGAAAACCTTTTGAATGGACAATTGAGATTGATCTTCTAGAAAGATTCTAAGATCAATGCATGAGGATTCATGACAAGGAGGTTATGAAATGGATGGTAATGATCGATTTTGTAGAAAAATGCCAAGATGTACAGTTGAAAATTGATGCAACCAAAATATGCCATGCATGGAAAAGATACGACGTTGATGGCTATGATGCTCGATGGCTATGATAGACATAAAAGACATGTAGGATATGACATGAAATAATGGAAAGGGATCTTTCACTAAAACGAAGAGATTTTAAATTATTTATTCGCAAAAGGAGTAGAAGGACAAGTGGCAAATAAATAATTTATTTTCAAATTATTTATTTGGAGGAAATGAAAAAGGAGACTGAATTAAATTCATAAATTTAATTAAAGGAGGATATATAAATTAGACATGGATAATTGATTTGGATCAATTATTTAAAAGAGAAGAATGACACATAATCAAATAGTCTCGTAAATTATTTAATTATAGAAGAATAAAAGGTTGAATATTAATTATTATCTAACTATAGACAGGTGATGAAAGATAAATAATTAAATAAATAATGATTTATTTAATTATTGAAGAAAGGGGGTATTAGTGACGTAATTAATTTATTTCAATTGATTGGGGTAGAATAGAGATTATAAAATGAATTAATTGAAAACTTAAAAAATATTTAATTGATAAAGGAATATGATAAAGAATAATTAAATAATTAAAATTATTCAATTATTAGAGGATGACGACTAAGGGAAAAAAATTCTCACAAACTTAAGACATTTTTTAGTGTCTACAATAGTATCCACCATTTTATTGAAAGCCATATATTTGTATTTCCTCTCCTCTTGCTCTTGAAAGTAAAACACATTCTTGATTACATCTCCAGGATAGTAAAAGTTGTGTAAAAAAGAGCCACTTCTATTCTTTTCCTTCATCGTAGTAATAAAAGCTCGAGGGTCATGATTTCTTGAACACATAGTTTTCAATTTTCATGGTGCAAGAAGATGCACCAAGTCCTTCCATCCCCCCTTTATCATTACAAAATCAACAAATGTTGTCAATTATGGGAAGAATTATCCCTTTTTAGTGTCTTAGGTAGGTTTTCCATTTGAGCTCCTCCTAATTCCCTCATAAACTCTAGAAATATGATCCTCAATGTCACATCTCTTGGTAACACATAAGGATTCACATGTGTCATAAACTATAAAGATTGTTGAGCTAGGATATGGGATTTTATCCCCCCAATTATGGCTCAAATTTAGATCTATTCTCCTTTCCATGGGCCTCGGGAAGTCATGGATTTCCTTAAGGATCCTAGGTGTATCATATACTAGGAACCTTCTCAATTTAGATGCAAAGGCATTGTGGAAAACCACATAATCAAATTTTTGGTCATCTCTATCAAGAATTCGGGTCTAGCATTGGACTAGTAAATCAATATAATCTTCTATTTTTTTCAATGTCATATCTTTCTAAAAATTCTTCTCACCTTTATACAAGAAAATATGTATCAAGACAGAGTACCACCAGAAATGTACCCAGTCCTTTCTAGATTTTAAATCAACCAAACCCTTGTGGGTGTGTTCGGACAAATAGGTGGCATAGTCATAATGTACATTAAAGGTTGGGTGTTATAAATGTGCTTCCATATAACTATAATCCTTTAGAAAGGTGTCAAGTGGAGTAAAACCAATGATCCGGCATAATGAGTATACAATATTCTTAAAGTAATTAGAAAAATATCTCATGGGAAAGGGTTCAAGCTCATCCCTACCAATCTTGATTTGCTTCCTATTCTTCCTAGTCCTAGTACATGTAGTTTCTATAGGAAGCATTATTGTTCTGAGAAACACCCTGGTATTCTCATAATCCTTTCCGAGGATACTTATATCAAGTGGAATCATGTCCTTGTTCCATTCATGCAGTTGGAAAACCTCTACAATATTTTCTCTAGTTATTTTTAATATTTCCTTACCATAAAATGCTCTAACAACTTTGGAAACTAGGTCATATCTTGAAGCAACATCTTTTAATAGGTCGAAATCCATGTATACATTGGGAACTACTAGCTTTCCCATGTCCAATATCTAAGGATTGCAAACAAAAACCCCAATATTTTTATTTTTGAACCAGTGTTGGAACAATTGCCATCCAGTGAAAGGAAATTCAATATCCTTAATAGAGCATTACTTATCCATTAATCCTTTTCTGGCTCTAGGTTCATAGAACAAATGGTGAAACAAGTTTAGATCAATTTAAGGTTTTGACACAAAATAATTAAAACCTAGATATTCAACTCAAACCTAGGGATTGGCTCGAGAGTACAAAATTTGAAAGTTTTGATAGAATTGTGCCCTTTTAAAAAAAATTCACACCTTAGTGAAGCAATTAAAACAAAGCATAAAATCCAATTCAACTAAAAGTATAGTGAATTTTAACCCTAATTTTTGATAGTTTGAATAAAGCACAAAAAATGTTTTTATTTTACTTATGACATTTACTCATAGGAAACCCTAAATTGCTCACATTGAACTATGAAAATGCCATTTCTCAATCTCCTGTGCGATCCAAATATGTTTGCGATTCTCAATTATGCCAAAACCAGTAAATTCCATCTAGTTTGAGAAAAAATAGGTAGCTTTGGAAGTCATTTTCCCCATTACTGCTCTCTCACATGAAGGAAAAATGGTATCATGTTCATACCCTCAATTTTTAATGTCTACTATTGATCTCCTAGTGAGATGGCATTTCTAATGGCTTGGATTGAGTTAATGATGTTTGAATTTCCATTGTTGTAGTGTGCCACTTGATTGGTCAATGAGATTTTACCAACTGGAAATCAATGTGTTTTCTCTTGAGCCCCACCTCTTCTTTCTCCATGCATCCTTAGAATCCACGTGGCAGAAACCCTTTGAACCACAACTTTTTTGAAGGAAATATTTTAATCTTGTGGGGTGTGCAAGGAATGGTTGAGATTCAATCTCACCATTACATTTTGTCCTTTGATATTAAAGCTTAAGATGCTAGGTTCAATAGTGAAGACCAGGGCCCACACTTATGATGGTATACATGTCAATAGCCTGCTAACCCCATAGATTCTTTGTGATGTCACTAGTATTCCTTATGGGGCTAGGGGGGAATGACCAAGAACAACCCTTGAGATCGAACGGTCATCAAATATCTACACATGCAATAAAGTGAGTTTTTAAAGACAGGGACATGACTACGTTGATGAGACTTAACGTTTGGGAAGAAAGACTTAATACATCAATCTTTAAACATGAATTATTTAACCGGACTATGAAAAAATTAAAACAATAAACTTGGATATGGTGACTGATAGATCTAGACAAAATGGGATGGTGCTAATAATTATTTTAATGGATCGAGCTACAAATAAAGTGACTAGTAACCAAGTGTGACAGGTTGACAGATAATTAGAGCATTTAATATTCATGACTATACAAATTTTAAGAAGAGGGTTTTAACCTAAAAACAAAAACCCTACCCTCAAACACAAAAGCACAGAATCATGACAAGGCAAGAATCATCACAATTTTTTAAAACAATTCAATAGCTCTACAGTGTTTCATGCTCGGGAACGCATACCCCTAGTGGGTATGATGAGAAACAAGATCTTATAGTGAAGAAAACCAACATAGAGAGACAAAAAATGTAGGAGCTTTCCTATACAAGGCAAGCAAACACAACAAAAAACAAACACACCAAACCTATGTAAACTAATTACAAAAATAATACAATGTACATGGAAGATAATCTATTTTAGGAGAAATAGGACTTCAAGAACTGTCCATGTACTAGCAATTCGATAACTTCACCTAACAAGTATTGCAAAAAATATGAATCATCTCCATGTGTATCTAGAATTAAATATGGCCCAAGCCATAAAGGATCAAATTTCTCATGTTTTATTTTTTCGTCCATCCTTGCATTCCTCATTAATACTATACATCCAACTTAAAATTTCTTTTCAATGACCCTCTTATCATACAAATTTTTGACTTGTTGTTGAAGCTCCTCATTTATTTTATGAGATCCTCTTCTAGTTTCATCAAGATAAATTAGCTCTTCCATCCTATGTTGTATCCCATCTTATACATCAATATTATACTCTTGAACAAACTTTTACACTTTTAATAAGTTGTTGTAATGAATCCTTAATTCTACTCCTTACACAAGGTTAAATAGTGATTTCCTAGTGAACTTTTTGATTGTGGTCATATTTTCCCATAATGCAAGCTACAATTTTGAATCCCAAACCTTCTTGTTCTCAATTTCCCATTTAATGATCTTCATCAAACTCTTGTTACTCAATTCTACCTATCCATGCCATTCTGGGTGATTAGGAGATGATAAGGAGATACATATGCCATGATCATTGTAGAATTCAATAAAATCCTCAGATATGAAGCACATAGCATTGTCTAAAATAATTTTTTTTGGGACCCCAAATCTATTATTCATGAAAAAATCAGTTACCACTTTGCTTGTTTCCTTCCTTGTGGGAGTTGCTTCTGCCCACTTTGTAAAGTAATCTGTTGCAACAAGGATCCATGAATTTCCCCCACTTTAATTCTCTAACATCTCACCAATAAAACTGATGCCCCATTGTTGAAAAGGAGCCTAAAGTGAAACTATCCTAAGAGGCAGATTACCAAAAAAAATTAATGTACCAATGAATCTCTAACAAGAATCACACTTCTTAACAAACCTGTGAGCATCTTTAAACACAATAGGCCACCAAAAACCTGCTCTTAATATCTTGTGAGAATTTGTTTTCCATGTAGTTACTTCCACATGCTCCTTTGTGCATTTCAATCAAAAGGTCTTCTACCTGATCTCCATCTACACATTTAAGTAGTACACCTTATGGGCTTCTCCACCAAAGTTCACCATCAATAATGATATATTTGATAGCCTATAGTTTGAGAGTTCTTCTTTCATTATTGGGCATTCCTTCAGGGTATTATAATATTTGTAGGTATTCCACAATTCTCGTGTACCATCCATAGGTTTTCATGTCACATACGAGTGCAACATTTTCACAGTCAACTTGATTTATCTGATTGGCTTCCAAGTTGGTCTCAACCATCTATCTCTCCAGACCTTCACCTCTCACCAGCTTTGTAATTTGTATATCAATATTGAACTCTTGGGTCCTATTGATCCACCTACATATTTTACCTGTGGTCTCCTGTTGAGTGAAAATATCTTTAACTGCCACACTTGGAAAAATATACTACTATAGTTGATCCTATCAACTATGTTATATTTTTTTTTATAGCTTTGACCAATGCATAATCCTAATTCTCTATAGAATCATACCTAAGATCAACAACCTATAAATATTTTTTGAAGAAAGAAATAGGTTTCTCAAAGCCTTCATCATTTTTTTGATCTCTTCTAGATTGATGGGATTGATTGTTACTTTATTAACATATAATGGCTGAGTGTTTTCTTGCTTAGAGGAACTAGGTTCACCTATTGTACATAACTTAGGTTCAGTTCTTGCTTCATTTTTAGGATGTAAATAACCAAACATCTCAAGAGGGGTATGTGTAGGATCATGATGGGCCAAAAAGTGGCAATATGTAAGTGATATGATGGCCCATGTAGCTGACAACTTTTTCGTTACAAAAAATTGATGAAATGAAAAGTGTTTTTAAAGGAAATTCCCATGCCATAGAATGGAAGGAAGCAAAATTGAATAGTTTAAATAGCTTTGAATAGTCAGGGAATTTGAGCATAGGTTCTTCCTTGATGGAATCCTTTATAGCTTGAAAGTATTTGGTAGGCTCTTGTGTCCATGCTACCTTTTCTCCTTTCTTCAACATTTTAGAGATAGGCCTGGCAATTTTAGTAAATTTAGTGACAAACCTTCTCACAAAATTAATTTTCCCAAAAAATGATTGAATCCCCTTTGCATTTCTAGGTTGTGGGATTTTATCTATAGCTTCTACACATTTAGGTTCAATCCCAACCCATTATTTAGACATCATATGCCCCAACAGTTTACCTACCTTAACCCTAAAAGCACATTTCTTAGGACTCAAAGAAATCTCATATTCAAGAGATCTGACAAATATTTTCTCCAAATGGGAACACTGATCTTCTTCCTTCTTGTTGTGATTAGTCAAGTCATCTTGATATATTGTGAGGAATAGTTCAATAAAATTTGCAAAGGTCACATCCATGACTCTTTGAAATGTTGCACCTGCATTGATCAGAATAAATGGCATTCTCACAAACACATAGGTTCCCCATGATGTAGTGAATGTAGTATTGTATTGTTCCAATTCTTTCACGATCACCTAATTGTAGCCTAAGAACCCATCCATCATCGATAGAAATTCACATAATGTCACCTTTTTTAATATAGCCTCCATATTAGGAAGAGGATAATTAGTTTTCAGTTGGATTACTTCATTCCCAAATAGTGTTTCTTTACCATCTACTTCCACTACCAATGAACTAAATTCAATATATTGGGTTTCATATTGATCATTACAGTGCAAAAGTTTCAAAATATCATTTTCATCATCAAATACTTGCCAGTTGTGAATATCGCCAAGCATTGCAGGCCGAGTTTGCACCTCTATCTTTCAGAATCCATAAAAAGTGACATCATTTGATCTAACAACAATATTAGCTAACAAATATACCCTAACATTCATTCCCCTTTCTATCTATTCTATGGTAAAATTATCAAAAACCTCTATGATGTCCAAAACTGCATTCCTATATTTCTTAAGCCTTTTATTTTTGGGAAAAAATCTAGATCATACTTAGGAAACCACCTATTCAGAATCTCCCAACACTTTTAACATATTAATACCATGCTTTGAAGCTAATTTCAGACCAAGCATCAGAGCCTTATATTTGGCTACATTATTTGTGCAATGAAATTTTAACAAGAAAGAGTACTTGAAGGTTTTACCTTGTGGGGAGATGAGGACAACTCTTACACCCAAGCCTTATTTTAAACAACATCCATCAAAACAAATAGTCTAGAGAGCATCTTCTTGTGGTGTATCTAGGACCTCTCTATCAATTCGTGTAGGCTTAAATTCATCTTCTTGCCTCAATTATTCAACTTGAAAAGTATCTAAACCAATATCCACAAAGTTGATTATTACTTGCTCTTTTGGCTCTCTCAGATATTCAATCATATGATGGGCTCTTGGTTCTCTAGAAATTTTGGCATCCTTTTGGTCAATGAGAAAGGTAGAAAAAGATAAATCACATTAAATTCTTTCACCCATGGATGCAATCCACTGTCTTGAAAAAATCCCATAATTTGGTGGGATATCCACCACTGTAATACTCATATACAATTCCTTCTCAAGGAATGTTGCAAGTTTATATGGTACTTTGTTAATCACTCCTATGATAGGTACTTCTCTTGAGTCCATGGAATAATATTTTATTTAAGAACTATCAATCTTCAAATCCATTTCCTCCATAGTTTCCACTAGAATCACATTCTTTGAAGCCCTTGAATCAATCATGCAATCGCTCAACAACTTCTTTTCAATAATCAAATTCCCTTGACCAAATTCACCTACCTAAGTTTCGCTAAATATTTTTCTTTCACAGAAGTGCCCCTGCGGGTTTCCCTTTGCCCATTGGCCCGACCCCTCCGAATCTCATCCCTGCTTGCTCGGTTCACTTTTTCCTTCTTTTTGACTGTGGGGACAAGTTTCCCATGGATTTGGGATTTTTTTGTGGTGCCTTAGTGAGCTGCCAAGGTTTCATTAAGTTTCGTGAAGTTGCAAAAATTTCATTCCAGAACTTTGTTGCCCAAGGGCTCGGGCTGCCCATCACCCTTTCAAAACAATATTCTGGCCTCCACGACCTACAGTCCCCGTTTCCCTTTCAAATAATTATTCCAGCCTCTGGGGCCTGGACTCCCCATTGCCCTATCAAAACAACATTCTAGCCTCCAGGGCGCAGACTCCCCATTGCCCTTTGAAAATAGCATTCTGGCCTCTACGGCTCAAACTCCCCATTTCCCTTTCAAAACAACATTCTGGCCTCTAGGGCTCGGACTCCCCATTGCCCTTTCAAAATAGAATTCTGGCCTCTAGGACCCCAACTCCCCATTGCCCTTTCAAAAAAACATTTTGGCCTCCCGGGCTCAAACTGTCCATTTCCCTTTCAAAATAGTGTTCTAGCCTTTGAGGCCCAGACTCCCCATTGCCCTTTCAAAACAAAATTCCAGCCTCAAGGGCCAGAACTCCCCATTGCCCTTTCAAAAAATAATTCTTTCTAGGGAATTCCGGCCTCTCGGTCCCAGAACGTCCGAATGCCCTCCCAGTTTGGAAATGGACTTTGACCCACATGCTCAAATTAGATCCTGTCCTACATGAAATTTTCAAATTCCAAATTTGGAGCTAGGAGAAACCATTTGGGTTGCCCTACCTTGTTCTCCCTTTTAAAATAGCATTACTGCAAGAGAAGTTCGACCTCTCGGTCTTGAAACATCCACACGCCCTCCCAATTAGGAAATGGACTTTGACCCATATGCTCAAATTGGATCTTCTCTTGCATGAACTTTTCAAATTCCAAATTTGAAGCTAGGAGAAACCATATGGGTCAGCCTACCTTGTTCACCCTTTCCAAATAGCATTCCCACCAGGGAATTTTAGCCTCTCGGTCCCAGAATGTCCAAATGCCCTCCCAATTTGGAAATGGACTTTGAGCCACATGCTCAAATTGGATCCTCTCCTACATTAACCTTTCAAATTCCAAATTTGAAGCTAGAAGAAACCATTTGGGTTGCCCTCCCTTGTTCACCCTTTCAAAACAACATTTTGGCCAGGGAAGTCCGACCTCTTGGGCCCGAACCATCCAAACTCCCTCCAGTAAATTCCTAATGGCAATTCACATTGAATATTATGATTTTTTTCTGATGCATGGATGGATATAACAAGGAGTTTGAAAGATTTGATTAACATTTTCCTTGATTTTTGTATGAAAGCACTTACAACACTTCATGCATGCAGGTTTTGAGAAGCCTACTATGGGTCCATTGGGAGACCCATTGAGAAAGTTAAAGAAGGAAAAGAACATAGATCCCATCATCATTCATTTTATTCCTAGCTCTCCTCATGGCTCCCATCAATAGAGTTTTCATTAGAAGAAGGCACGTGCCAAAGAAGTCAATGAAAAAATGCAAGGGGTTGGCCTTGAGGATGCATAAGGGAGTTGTCCTACTTTTAACCAGATGATGGTGATTTTTAAGGGGCTGTCTGCCCAAATTAGGGCAACCAATCCATTGATGCCAGTTGTCGACAAACCCATTTGATCCAATGAAGAATGTTAAAGTCCATCAGGAGGAAGGCAACTTTATTGTAGTTTCAGCTATAGTAAAAGGGAAATTAGCAAGAGGACAAAACTATTACAACACCTGGGCACTAAAAGACAAAATAGGGAAAATACAAAAGATGTATTTTAAATTGTTGAATATTGTGGGGTAGGTGAATCCCTAATGTAATTAAATATGGGCCACATAATTTAATTAAATCCTTTCCATCTATTCGGGCTTTGGAAAATTATAAATAGGGGTCTCCCACTCATTTGTAAGGGGTTGGAGAGCTGGTGTAAAGGCATTCTACAGCAATAGAAAGCAACATTGCATGATTTATGCATGTTTCCTTTAGATTTTTCTCATTATGTGTCCATGGTTCTACTTCCCTATTAGTTTAGTTGTTAGTTTATTGAATGGAAGTGATGATGGTGTTTGTTGTTATAATATTTGATAAATTTCCAACCCATACTTTTGGCACTTGTTGATGACAATTTGAGATAGAAAGTTATCTCGGGCTTCCATATTTCATTGCTGCAACTTAGTTCAATTGCATGTTCATGATGTGCATGTGCAATCTGAAAATCAGCAATCCTTAGAAGATTGCAGTGGTTTTGTATAACTATAGGTTTCTTTTGGCCAAGAAAAACCCAATTTAGGGAGTTTGTCTACTGTAGCAGCCTCCATGATCAATATTCATTTGTAGTTTCAGATCTAGGAACCTTCTCTCTTCCCTGCCCTTATTTTCCATTTTTTAATAAGTAACCTTAGGCAAGGTTAATTAAACATCATAAAGCCAAAGTTGATGTTGAAATGGAGTTGCAGAATTTTGTTTGAACCTACAACAAATGCTCAACAACTTTCCCATCTTAAGGAACCCATTTGCAGATCCAACTTCCCCACTTTGTGACTCATCCATAATATTGCCTTGTGATTCCAACAAATCACATGAAACAACTGAGATATTGCAAGCACTATCAAGACCTGACATTAGAGACCTTGGGATAGTGTTCTACAATTTTACTATGGAAGATTGTATTTCAAGAGAGGTGATGCACCTATGCATCACTTGTGTTGTGAAGTGCATAAAAAACACATCAATGGAACTGGTGCTAGAAGGAGGGCATGACATGTTGAGGCTACAAAGCTGAATGTTGGATGTTGAAAAGAGCACTTTCAAGAAGAAATCTGAGATAAGGAGATGTCTTTTAATGCTGAAACTTGAAATCAAAAATTTTGAGGGCAAAGAACATCTGAGTTGAAATGGAGCAGCATGTGAAAATAAGCATCACTCAACTACATGTATTTTTAAATAGGATATTGAAGAGACTGTTGCAAAAATTTGCATTCATAGATAAGTGTAGGATCCATTGCACTTGCAGACACAATGAATTAGAGTGTCTAACCTTCTTGAGCAAAATTGAAAGAGTCTTGCAAGGAGAGATTCCCTTTTGGGAAATATATCAACCTTTAGCCCTTATAGACCCATAGGAAGAATTGACAACCATGGTAGCCAAGGTATTTGAAGAGCTCATCCAAGAATGTTTGGGCAACAAAGATGAACCAAGATTGGAGGAAGCACTAATGTCAACTTGGTGCTGATTTCACAATGCACCACATTCATAGTTTACTTGTCTATCATGTGAAAACATCATCAAACAAGTCAAGGGTTGTTTGAATGAAGTGGAGAAATTGAATTTCAATAAGAATGAGTCACCCTATGAGGTTGAAGATCTGTCAACATCTGGAGGATAACACATTGTAGATAAACCAGGAAATCTGACACAAACTAGTGTTGGGACAACGAACATTGAAACTAAAAATAAAAATGAAGGAGCTTATTTCTATAGGACAACAAGAAGCTTTGACGAAAGTTTAGTCGGAAAGAGGTTAGAAAGGATTTCCTCTATTAGAAAAGAGAAAATCTTTGATCTAGAAGAGGAGCCATTGGAAGTTGAAGAGGGGTCAACAATGTTTGCAGCAGCTCATGAGGATGCTGAAAATCAGAAAGAGGAAAATCAGCAAGGGGAAATGGATGATAGCCTTGCAAAAACAAAAAATGATGATGTAGGCATATGTGAAATCAAACTGGAAGACCTCTCCTTCATAAATGACAGTGATCAAGAATATGAAAATGAAATTTTGGAGGAGTGGGAAAAACCACTCGCCATGACTGTCTACCATCAATCTTTTTTCTCAAGTGATGATGAGGACCTAGTAGCAGAAAGATATGACCATATCATCTCTACATTAGTAAAGGATTGGTTAGAGATAAAATAACAAGTGGATTTGGAGGTGCTACTACTATTGAATTGGTGCAGACCTCATGATTTATCACACTTAGATTTAACATGTGAGCTATTCCAAGAAGCTATCTAACAAGTTAGAGAACAATCAAGCCAGTCGAGCACACTACTTATTGCAGTTGCTTCAAGGATGGAACATGAGGATCAAGAGCTTGAGCCAAGGGACAACTCAGTTGAAGGTAGTCCTCAAGAAGATGTTGGGACAACAATACAATCTCGAGCTTCCGAGCGATGAATTAGATAAAACAAGAATTTTGTCCACCAGTCATCAAGAATTTCTCCCTCTTCAAGAGAATTCGTGCACCATGGATGATAGGCTTTATGACAAGCCCTTGGAGGGAGATTGCATATTTTATTTTGGTCCCCTTGATGAGGTTCCATCAATTGATGACTTCTTTCCATTGAAAGTTGTACTACGGAGGTATTCTCATGTCGAGGAAGAGCACATTCCAGAAGATGGTAGCGATGAAGACATACTCCTTGAACCTCTAAATGGTGACGCACTAGATTTTCTGAATTGGGAGAGGGGTTCATTCTTCATCTACAATGATAGTGAAAAAGGTGAAACGAGTGAATTTCATGATGAGATGCATGAACAACAAAGAGAAGAAGACAAAGGTGGGGGTACTAAGATAGCTACCAACAAAAATGAAGCACCTTTTCAACTACAAGATACAACTTGGAGTCCTTCTACCATGATCGTTGTTGATCTTCCTTAATATTTAGATGTTTACAATAGGATAGACTCATGCATTTCATCGTCCCATGATATTGAACACCATATAAATAAGGAAAATTCTTGGGAAAGGAAGTGGGACAGCGTGCTGCCTTTTGACAACATCAATCAAGTGGACACTTGGTTTTTAGAAGATCAATGAGATGAAGTCTATCTTCTCAAAGAACAATTGATAGGGATTTTTGATCCCATGCAAGATGTGGAAGAAGTGTTTTTTGGCACATTCTCCCTACCTTATGCCATCCAATGTTTCCAATGGAAAGATTGATGATGCAGTGCTCGCTCTCGATTGTCAAATGCTACAACCTCCATGTGATGAAACCCAAGTTCTATCCTTCCTTTCTCCTGTTAATTTTCATAGATTCACTTATCATTTTGATTATGGAAATGAGGGGAGACAAACATCTTTATGGGTTAATCATGGGTTTAGCGAGCCTCCTACATTTTTTATTTTCCCTGATCGGGTCACTGAACTTGAGTGTTGCAACATTGAATTTATTTTCTCTAAACATAAGGATAAATATGCATGGATGAGAACTATAACGATTACCCATCTTCTTGTGCATGCACTATGAAATCCAATGAGCACGAGTGTTGGTTTTCCTTACCCGAACATAGTTCTTTATAAATATGTTTGTACATTACTCATTTTGAATAGTGTAGGTTTCCTGTAAATACTCTTTTTTCCTTATTTTGTTAGGTTAGTTTATTTGTTGTAGGTTGCTTTCTTTAGAGTAGTTTCTTCATTGTTTTCTTTCTTTGTCCCACTTTGGTTAGTTTTGGTTTTTGATTTTTGTTTTCTTTCATTTTCTTTCATTTTCTCTAGCTTTGCTGCTATTTTGCTCGAGGTCCCTCTAATTTTGGCTTGGCACATATGTGCGCACAAAAACCATACTTATCACCTAGGGTTGTTCTATGTATTTCTTTGTCAAAATCTAATCATTTTTACAAATTAGATGGTGAAGGTCTTATGTTCATGTCAAGTGATCTGGATGTTTGATTCAAAGTGGATAAGTCACTAGTTGGTCTGATTTTGAAGTATTCTGGAATCTTATATCTCTCACAAATTTTAAGAATTCGATAGTCACTGTAGGTTCTTTGTGAATTCTAGTTAAGTGAAAAATCTAAAATTCTACTCCAGTGCCACTATGATTCTCAGCCTTGAGCACAAACTTCATTTCTTGCAGGTTGAAATAAAGACCTGAAAATAGAAAAGAAATAGAAAGAAAGAAAGAAAAATATTGAAAACCAAAAAAAAAATCAGCTTTTCAGGGGTATATGAATAACTCTATCAGGGCTATGGATGCCCGACTAGCAGTAGAGAAATGTTTAGGAGAATCACAATGACAACCTCATCGAGGCTATGGATGCCTGATTAGAAGTGAGGCAATGTCCCAAATTCTTTGGCAGTTAAAAAAAAATACGTAGATTAACTTAATGGAGCTTAGCTTCTTGTAGCAACTGAAGGATGGGAATTAACACAATTGCACACATGTCAATTTTTTAATATACTGAAGGTTGGGTTAACTAGTGGTTTGATCCTTTGGTTCAACATGAAGATTGAAACTAGAGATTTTGGGTTCATGATTCCAGTTTTTCATCGAAATGCTCTAAATAATTTCTCCAAAGAGTCGCCATTTGTTGTGGATGTTTTGTACACACACCCCGTCGTAGTCAGGGACCCCCTCTTTTCACTCCTGATGGGCTACTTTCCTCCCGTCTCATTTTGTGTGCCCCTTTCTTGGAGCCTAGATTGGTCATGTGTCATCAAATGATCAAATTCCCTTGACAAAATTCACCTACCTAAGTTTTGCTAAGTCTTTTTCTTTCACGGAAGTGCCCCTGTGGGTTTCCCTTTGCCCATTTGCCCAACCCCTCCAAACCTCATCCCTGCTCGCTCAGTTCACTTTTTCCTTCATTTTGACTGTGGGGACAAGTTTCCCATGGATTTGGGATATTTTTGTGGTGCCTTAGTGAGCTACCAAGGTTTCATTAAGTTTTGATAAGTTGCAAAAATTTCATTTCAGAACTCCATCGCTCTGGGGCCCAAACTCTCCATAGCCCTTTCAAAAGAACATTCTAGTCTCTGGGGCTCGAACTTCCCATTGCCCTTTCAAAACAACATTCTAGCCTTCGGGGACCAGACTCCCCATTGCCCTTTCAAACTAAAATTTTTGCCTTCAGGGCCCGAACTCCCCATTTCCCTTTCAAAACAACATTCCAACCTCTGGGGCTCAGACTCCCCATTTCCCTTTCAAAACAACATTCTGGTCTCTGGAGCCCAGACTCCCCATTGCCCTTTCAAAATATAATTCTAGCCTCTTAGGCTCAAACTCCCCATTTCCCTTTCAAAACAACATTCTGGCCTCCCAAGCCTCGACTGTCCATTGCCCTTTCAAAACAACATTCCTGCCTTCGGGGCCCGGACTCCCCATTTCCCTTTCAAAACAACATTCTAGCCTTTAGGGCTTAGACACCTCATTGCCCTTTCAAAACAACATTCCTACAAGGGAAGTCTGACCTCTCGGTCCCAGAACATCCAAACGCCCTCCCAATTTGGAAACAGACTTTGACCCACATCCTCAAATTGGATCCTCTCCTACATGAACTTTTCAAATTCCAAATTTGAAGCTGGGAGAAATGATCCAGGTTGCCCTACCTTTTTTCCCCTTTCAAAACAACATTCCTACTAGGGAAGTCCAGCCTCTCGGTCCCAGAACGTCCAAATGCCCTCCCAATTTGGAAATGGATTTTGACCCACATGCTCAAATTGGATCCTCTCCTGCATGAACTTATCAAATTATGAATTTGAAGTTGGGAGAAACCATCTAGGTCACCCTACCTTGTTTTCCCTTTCAAAACAACATTCCTGCCAAGGAAGTTTGACCTCTCGATCCTGGAACGTCCAAACACCCTCCCAATTTAGAAACATAATTTGACCCACATACTCAAATTGGATCCTGTCCTACATGAACCTTTCAAATTCCAAATTTGAAGCTGAGAGAAACCATCTGGGTTGCCCTACCTTGTTCACCCTTTCAAAACAACATTTTGGCCAAGGAAGTCTTGCCTCTCAGGCTTGGACCGTCCAAACTCCCTATAGTAAACTGCTAATGGCAATTCAGACTGAATATTATGATATTTTGATGATGCGTGGATGGATATAACAAGGATTTTTCAATCTTTTATTAACGTTTTCCCTAATTTGTGGATGAAATCACTTACAACACTTCATGCATGCAGGTTTTGAGAAGCTTGTTGTGGGTCCGTCAGAGACCCATTGAAAAAGTTGAACAAGGAAAAGTACATAGCTCCCATCATCATTCATGTTATGCCCACCTCTTCTCATGGTGCCCATCGATAGAGATAGTGTTAGAAGAAGGCATGTGCCAAAGAAATCGATGGAAAAATGAAAGGCGGTGGCCTTGAGGATGCCTAAGGAAGTTGTCTTACTTTTCACCAGATGGTGGTGATCTTTAAGGGGTTGTCTGCCCAAATAAGGGGCAACCAATCCATTGATGCCAATTGTCAATAAACCCATTTGATCTAATGAATAATGTTGCAATTCCATCAAGAGGAAGGAAACTTTCAGGTAGTTTCAGCTACAATAAAAGGGAAATCAACAAGAGGACAAAATTGCTACATCACATAGGTACTAAAAGACAAAATAGGCAAAAGACAAAATATTTATTTTAGCTTGTTGAATATTGTGGGGTAGATGAAGCCCTAATGTAATTGAATTTGGGCCACACAATGTAATTCAAACCTGGTCATTCATTCAGGCTTTGGAAAACTATAAATAGGGGTCTCCCCCTTGTTTGTAAGGGGTTGGAGAGCTGGTATAAAGGCATTCTCTAACAATAGAAAGAAACATTGCATGATTTATTTGTGTTTCCTTTTGATTTTTCTCATTATGCATGCATGGTTCTACTTTCCTATTAGTTTAGTTGTTAGTTTCTTGAATGGAACTGATGGTGGTGTTTTTTGTTACAGTATCTGATGAATTTCCAGCCCATAATTTGGCACTTGTTGATGACAAGTTGTTGTACAAAGTTATCATGGGCTTCCATATTTCATTTCTGCAACTTAGTTCAATTGCATGTTCATGATGTGCATGTGTAATCTAAAAGTCAGCAATCCTTAGAAGATTGCACTGGTTTTGTGTAACTATAGGTTTCTCTTGGCCAAGAAAAACCTATTTTAGGGAGTTTGTCTACTATAGAAGCCTCCATGATCACTGTTCATTGATATTTTCAGATCCACGAACCTTCTCTCTTCCCTGCCTTTTTTCCTTTTTTTAATAAGCATCCTTAGGCAAGGTTCATTACACATCACAAAGATAAATCTGATGTTAAAATGGAGTTCCAGACTATTCTTTGAACCTGCAACAAATGCTCAACAAATTTCCCATCTTAAGGACCCCATTTGTAGATCCAACTTCCTCACTTTGTGACTCATCCATAAGACCTCCTTGTGATTCCATTAAATCACATGAAATAACTGAGATATTCCAAGCACTGTCAAGACCTGACATTATAGACATTGGGATAGTGTTCTACAATTTTATGGTGGAAGATTGTCTTTCAAGAGAGGTGATGCATCTATGCATCACCTGTGTTGTGAAGTGCATAAAAAACACATCAATATTGATGAGGGAAACTTTTTTAACTTTGTTTTCATCAATCCTCATCATTTCCAAATGTGGGAATATAACCTTAACCTAAGATATTACTTGAAACATGTTCAGAGGAGTATATTTTGGTAATTTGAGAAAAATTACTTCCTTAGCCATCATTTTATCATCTTGTTTCTCACTCTTTTATGGACTGCACTCCTATTCTTTACCCTTTCTAGATGAGTAAGCTACTACACCATCTATCTTAGCCTTATCACCCTTTTTAACCCAATTTTTGGCTCCTTTATTCTCTTTGGTTTTTTCCACATCTTTCTTAGCTTCTTCCTTTGGCTCTTTGTCATTCACCTTCTTCTCTTTAATGAACATGATACATGGCTTGCTGTGATCACCATTCACAACTCTATTTCTTAAATGGTAATTACTTATTTCTTAGTTATCCAATATTTTTATCATATTTTCAATTTCTTTATTTGAGGGCCTTCTCAAGAAAATATTATCCAATTCAAGATTATAAACATGACAATCATCATCCCCCTCTTCATCTTAAAACACCCACTGATGATATACATCTAATTCTTGTCTTTTCATATTGATATTACCCCTACAAGGCTCATCATTAGAAGAATAATCATCACATTAAAATTTTGATGGGAGTCATAAACATGTTTGTTAACTCATCTTGATCTTGAGAGGGTTCAAAATATCCTTGATCATCTTGTGATTCTTCCAAATATCTTTTCATAATGCATTGTTGTGGTGAATGAAATAATTGGCATGCCATGCACCATTGTAAATCTTGAGTGAGATTTGTAGATTTTTGCTGTAATGGGTTAGGTGTACCCTTTGCTTGAACATTTATTTGGTTTTTATGGACTCTTTTTTCCATTTTTATAGTTAGTGTGGTAGGGGTAATCTTGTAACCTTGGTGGAATTTCATTTCTTTGGAACTATGGTTTATCATTATTTGCTACCTTTTGCAACAAACTAAGCACCTGATCCAGTTTCTCCTCAGGAACTACAACTTTACTAGATTTATCATTTTGAACTCTAGGATTCTTTAATAAAGGTTTGGGATTGTCTCTTCTCCCTACCTTACCTGAGGCTCTCCTATTATTTTCTATCTATGCTACCATATTATAAGCTTCTTATAAATTTTCTGGATTCTTATCTCTAAGCATGTAACACATCTTTGAATCATATGCATTAGAGTATACTACTAGGCATGCACTTCATTAGGCCTTTTATAGCCAAGTACTCTACTCTTGGATTTTTTGAACCTTTCATTAAACTCAGTTGCCATTTCATTATGTCCCTTTTGATATTGTAAAAAAAATTTAACCTAAACCTTGGATCAGCTTGGTCTCCATACTATTCTCTAATTTTTTTATATAAGGCATCTTTTGAATCAATGCTTTCATCAGGAAAGCTCCTATACCAATCTCTAGCATCTTGAGTCAATGAATACATAAATTATTTCAGTGCAGCATCATCATCCCAAAGCTCAAAGTCCTCAACAAACATTTGAAAATATTTCAGATGATCTTAACCATTGAGAGCATTATAACTAGTGAACTTAGGCAAATTATTTCACCCATTATTAGGAATAGGTGTACACATCTAAAAATGGTCACGGTCAATCAAACCTATTAATTAATTAAATATGAATTATTTAATTAGTATTCTAAGTCATCTAAATATAAATAAATTTAATTATTTATTTATATCATTCATTTTTTTCTAATTCTTCTAGTTTAATTAATTAAATAAGTTTATTTAATTATTGCAATTTTCCTCTTAATTAAATTAAATAAATTTCATAATTTATTTATTTAATTATCATTTTATTTATAAGTTTGAACATTTAAATTCGAACAATAAAATATTCTTCTAATTCATCCTTCACTCCACATTTAAAATTAAATATTATATATTTAATATCTCTTTCACCATTCACATAATTAAATATTGTAAATATTTAAGTACTCATCTTTTTCACCTCTCACATAATTAAATATTAATTATTTAATTATAGAAGTTTCAAAATTACATGTCACATAGAATTAAATAAATTTATTTATTTAATTGGAATTTATCTTCAATTTTAAACTAAGTTTTCAATTAATGAAAAGACATATGCCATGTTTGTCTCCATTTTAGAATGAAGTTAGTTTTGCGGGTGGAAAAAATTCTCCATATTTCTCTCAACTTCTAGAATCTCACACCTTTCATCTTGACAGGTTTGAAACTCAACCGATGATTTCCTTCAACTAGATTATTGCCTCTCGAAATCTATAAATACAGTCATTTGGTAAGTAGATTTCATCCTAGATTTCATACATAGTTACTATAGTTGCATTCAAATCAGTATATCAAAATTTTAGCAATATCATAGCATTTTAGTTCTTCAATTTCATAGCTTAAATCATTAGCATGGACATGCATTTTCAATCAATCTTGTTCTCCTAAGTTGTCATTTCAACAAGTTACTACCTACACAACTAAGAGCCAGTAACTTTAATCAAATCCTTGGAGATAAAGAACAATGGGATGAATTTGAAGGAGCTGTTGTCATTTTAGAATTTTCTTTTATATTTTTCTAAATTAGTTTCTTTCAATCTAATGTTTCATTGGTGTGTTAGTTTAATTTCTAATTAATCCACTTATTCTAACAACACATTTTTGGTGTCCACTATGGGGCCTTGCCCTGTTTTTAATCTTTTTATCACAGGTTTTTCTGATAGGTGACAAACTCGAGTTGCGTTTTAGTGCATACAAGCCTCGGTTTAGAGCATCCATGAACTATTTCAGTGCATCCATGGATTGTTTTAGTGCATCCATGAATTGTTTCAGTGCATCCATGGACTGTTTTAGCACATCCATGGACTATTTTAGCACATAGATGACCTATTTTGGTGCATTGTTGCTTGTTCATTTAGCGCATTGGTGGCCTATTTTAGTGCATATAGGAGTTGTAAAAATTAAATTCTGATTTTGACGCCATCCGCGGATAGGATTTTTCAATTCGGTTTTAAAGTAAAATGAAGCTATCCTAAGATAGAAATTTAAAATCTAGAATTTATCAATCCTAGGATAGTCACCAAAATCTATTTTATATTGGTTAAAATGAATCCAATGTTTTTTGTGAAGAAAAATATTCACTTAGCATAGAAAACTATCATTTGGATTTAAAATTGGACCATTTGTTTGTTGTGATTGCTGGGTAATAGGTATATGCTCTCCTCTTTACTAGGTGATCAAAACACCAAGCTTACCTTTTTCATTTTATGAAAATCATGCTTTATTACAACTTGTAGAAGGCATGTCATAGTGGGAAAAAGTACTCACCCTATGCGAATGACCTAAGTGGGAACAACGAAAGCCAGGTTTTCCAACCCACTCTAATCAAAAGTGAATTTTGGGGAAACCCATATTGAATGGAAGTGAGCAAGATAACCATCCCCAAAATATTTGTTCTAAATATTGGGAGGTCTCCTGAGGGAGTTTATCTATTGCCATGCCAAACAGAAACCTTTACTACAAACCATAGTGTATAAAGCCAGCCGTGTCAGTATCCAAACATCATTTCAATCATAGTGCAAGGTGAGGGAAGAATCTCTCCCCAAGACACTTACCATATAATCACCACAAATTTTTTTCTCAAGGGATCGAGAAATCTAACTTTAAGTACACACCTAGAAAAGACACTAACACGAGCGCCCTCTAGGAGGTGACACGGCTATGTGAGTCGACGTGATTTTAAGTTGTGGGTTGTGATTCCTATGATGACCTATTTGACAACTAAGAGTGAGTCTGTTTGAAATATATATTTTTTTTCATACCCGTGAAAATCTCAAGAACATACACTCTTTGTTTAGATTTTAGGATTTACAAAACAATTGTCTGCTACTGTATGCCATGTTTTTCACATTTAAATAAGATTAAGATCATCTAAAAAACATCAAACTTTTAAAATGTGTCTGTCTCAGAAAAATAATTAGATAGTTTAGCACATCTCTGATCTATTTTAGCGCATTTGCGCTCTGTTTCGATGCATTCATGCTCTGTTTTAGTGCATCGGTGCTCTGTTTCAGCATATTCATTCTCTGTTTCAGCACATTCATGCTTTGTTTCAGTGCATTCATGCTTTGTTTCAGCGCATTCATGCTCTATTTCAGCACATTCATGCTCTGTTTCAGTGCATTCATGCTCTGTTTTAGCACATTCATGCTCTGTTTTGGAAAAAAAATTCTCCTTTTTAGTGCATACCTACAACATTCTAGCGCATAGGTTTGATCTTTTGGCACATCTGTGTTCCGAGTCTAAGTATTTTCTTTTTGACACTTAGTAATCAGTCATCTCAGTCTAGTCTTTTCCTATGCTTAGGGTTTGGAAGTCTGCAAATTTTGCCAAAAAGACCCTAGAAAGGAAGATTAGAAAGCCAAAGAAATCTCTCAGTTATAAGAAGTTATAAAAAAAGAGGAAATTTTTATACCAAATTCGAAAGGTTTTGCTTGAACACAAAACCTTTATTCATCGATATCATGACTTTGTTAGAGGTTTCACTGATGATTATGTTGTAGAACCATTATACTCGTGAGATTTCTTTCAAAGAAGAGCCCTTTCTCAAAGGAATAATCAGAGTCAACATATTCATTCCTCTTACATACCTCAACCTGCAATTGTATACACTACTTGTCCTAATCAATTTCTACAATAGAGAACTTGAGAACATTAGGCATTTATCAAATCCTTATATTTATAAAGCTACGATCAAACCTCACAAAGTGCAAAATAATCTTTATTTTTTATCTTTGGTTTAATTCCCACTAATAGGATTATTAGCCATTCAATCAGGGAATCACGAAGTAAAGATTAAAAATCTCATAATTTATACAATCTTCATTCTATCCTGACTTTCATTTCCATCAAAATTGCACTATTTCATTCTTTTGATCAAAGTTAGTAGAAATTTGGAAAAAACTAATGCCTATTGTCACACGATCTCGAAAGCACATAGAAAGAGATGAAAGGGAAAGTATAATAGGAAAAATGGGTGATAATAGTGATAGGGAAGAGAATCCCTTTCATAATTCAAATATTGAAGAGATAACAGAAGAGAAGCTCCAAGAAGCATAATAGGATCCCCAATTCCATACTCTTATGAAAAGGATTTTAGAACAAAACAAGGAAAGATATTTCCTTTCATTATCTAATCAAGGAGCTAAGTTACTTGCCGATTTTGACGCAAAAGGGATTAAAGAGAATCTCGAAGCCCCTCTTAATGATTTTAATGCTCTTACTCAACAGATAAAAGCATTACAAGGGAAAATAAAGGAAATCCAAGGGAGTACAACAAAGAAGTAACTATTGTTCAAGTTGTTTACATGGGAGGGGACAGTGATATCCATTTGAGTTACCGTGAGCAAAGTCATAACACTTCTAATATTGCTTGATGGTGTGAGGCAATTCCATGATACGAAAAAGTTGAGATTCTTGGAACAACAATATGGGGTGACAGAGGATATTTTGTTATATATTATGTAATACAGAATAGTATGCCTGATGGAACATGAATTATTTAAGAAGATGGGGTGTATTGGTTGAAGTATATGGAGCATATAGCTATTGGTGATGATACTTGTTAGTGGTTAGTGAGTTGGGTTGATGTCGAAGTTGTTTACTAAGTGTATGCCCTACTGATCCAAAACAAAGGACTCATTTTCAAAATTTCAATCTTCTCAGACCTGTAACAGTGTTTCCCAGCCTTATAAGACTTACTAGATATGACTGAAATAAATATATTAGGTTATTGCTATAAAATCCTTCAATGGGAAGTTGTTTGGTGTTTTTGGGTGAGTGGTGATGCTACTCGGTAACTCTCGGTGGAGTTCTAAGTGAGTTTTGGGAAGTTCTTTCTGACTTTCCATCACTGATTGACTTGATGTGATTGTCGATCCTCCTAACCTACACTAAGATTATATTCTAGGCCAGGCCATGCATAAAATTGATACAATGAAAATTCTTTAGAAACTTTCAAATCAACTATTGGGCACCATTGTGCACACCATGGCACAGGTTTGAGAGGGTTGGGCATGTAATGTTTGAACAACCATCGATACAACTAGAGTGCATGAAGCTGAAGTAGCTATGTAGGAAATGGACTGTTATAGACACTTGAGAGTTGAGATACTATGCGATTAGTGATTGTCAAAAATAATTTCGAAACTTCTAAAAAAATGTGATTGCTAGTTGAGGAACGGCCAAAATTCTTGAAAATGTATTCATTGAAAAGGCCTTAGAAACTTTAAATGCAAATACAATTAGCAGAAGAACCACACATGGAGAGTTGTCATTGTAGGTCACGCGCATACACAAGGCTGAATTTTTGAAGGGAATTTAGAGAATTTTTAGCCAATGAAGCTAGGAGACTCGTGCCAAAGTGAGGAATGGATAGAGAGAGGATATTTTGGATCCATAAGGTTCTGGGTATGTACAATTAGTTATAGTGCAGGATTTTGAACATATTATTTAGGAAATCATTCTGGGTTGGGAATAGTATGAAATAATTTTGCTATACTTTTTCTATTACTGATATCGAAATAAATCTAAAAGAATTAAGACAATTCTCTCTCCTATGTATGTATCATGGATTATGAGTGGATTTATCAAGGGTTTGTTCATTCAGTTTCAATGGTTTATTTTAAAGTGTAACTTTTTTTCTTTCTTTAACTTAATGAGTTAATCAAATGCTTGAAAAAAAATTGCATTTTTATGGTCATATGTTGAGGATTCGCTAAGGAGTATTGTTCTAGTATACTACTTATCTCATAGTAGCAAAGAATTATGGTGATCAGTTAATAATATCTAAATTATGTTTTATATAATTATCAGTCTCTTTACTTTGGGACATCTGTTATTATTCTTAGGTTTTTCCACAACAAAGGTAATTGTTGTCTAATTGCATGTGTTGGGACTGCATCTGTAAGAAGAAGTGTTCTTATCAGTCATAGAAAAATATTATGAACACATGAAGGTTTACCCACCTTGGTCTCACAAAGCCAAAAGTGTAGAAGATGTTAGTCTTTGACTAGATCTCATTAGTTGGCCACTAGACTTTGTAGTTCTTTATAATAGAGGTTGGCTACCTCTTAGAGAATTGTAAATCCTATGTGGGAAAAAACACCAACAAATATCACACCGTTCATCTTGATAGGTTTGAAACTCAGTCGTTGATCTCCGCCAACTAGATTCTTGCCTCTCAAAATCTATAATTACAACCATTTGGTAAGTAGATTTCATACGTAGTTACTATAGTTGCATTTGAATCAGTATAGCAACATTTTAGCAATATCATAGCATTTTAGTTCTTCAGTTTCATAGCTTAAATCATTAGCAATGGACATGCATTTTCAATCAATCTTGTTCTCCTAAGTTGTCATTTCAACAAGTTGTTGTTTATAAAACTGAGAACCAACAACTTTAATCAAATCCTTGGAGATAAAGAACAATGGGATGAATTTGAAGGATTTGTTGTCATTTTAGAGTTTTCTTTTGTCTTTTTCTAAATTAGTTTCTTTCAATCTAATTTTTCATTGGTGTGTTAGTTTACTTTCTAATTAATCCACTTATTCTAACACCACAATAGGATTAGGATATTTTGGGATTTTATCAAAGAATAATTTTTTTTATCTGTTAGTATGCAATAGTATTCTTTGAGAGGGTCCATCATATTCATTTTGATTGTCACGATTCCTTCTTCTATCATAATTATTTTCATACCTCATAATGTCAAGTATTTTGGGTTGGGAATCATATTGTTGAGTTGTCTTAGCCTTATTCTCAGGCTGTGGGGATGAATTTAAAGGATTTGCACTAGATGAAGGATTTGAAGATGATATATGGGATTGAGGGAATTGACTTTAGGGATGTAAGTCTTCATAGAATATTTTAGAAAACCTAATTTATGTTTAATTTCATTGTTCACGGCTAGTAATTCCATCTCTTGCACTTTCCTCTACAAATCCATATTTTATTTAACTAACTTATCATCCAATGAGATAGAATCATCCTGTGATGTGTTTTTTTGAGAGGAACCTCCCTCATTCATCTTTACACCACCAAGTGTTTTCTTTACCTTACCATTGTTCTTGAGAACCTCCTTTGTCTTCCTAGGGAAAATATTAGCAATATTATTATTACGGAAAGGATCAAATATAAGAGAGGATTTCATAGGATAATTATTCCATGAACTTGTTGGAAAAACAATGATAGACAACTAAGAGGGGGGGGGGAATAATTTGTTACCAAAATCAAACTTATTCAACATTAATCAACCTTTAATCTCAGATTTGATAATTAACAGTGCAAGCATAAATAAATAACACATCAGAGACACATGAACATCAAGATTTTTTTACATAGAAACCCTATTAGGGGAAAACCACAGTGGATGTTAGTCCACAAGATTATACCCTGCTAGAAATATAATGAAAGAAATGAATAGGGAATGCCCATTCATTCAACCACACTACCTAGAGCTCACTGATGAAGGGAAGGATCGTTGCCTTACATATAACAATCATATTAAATCCATCTGATGAGGTTGAACTGAGAAATTAGCTTCTACAAAATCCTGATAAAAGATTTGGTTAGGGACAAAAAAAATTCTACACACTCTGCTCTACTCCTAAATGATTTGATATTTATTCGCACATGTATTTCACATACATACATTGAGCGTACACACACACACCCCTCAAAATGAAGAAACAATTGTTATTATATATCCACTACATGGATTTACATCAAAAACTCTATTGGCCAATAATAACAAATAAATTACAACTATCGACCTTAATACATGAACAAATCTTAATGCACACCAACCAAAGTTGGTCACAACATAGTGAGGACCTAAATCAATATCATCGAACATGCCAAACAATAAAAGATTAATCCTCATGGACCCTCAACACATTACCACCATTATGTTAGCCAATAACATAAAAACTCGAGCACACATCGTAAAAATCTCTGATCACGATCACACCAAACAATACAAATGTAGAACAAGGATAGAGCACAATATAAAATCATCCACGAACATCACAAGAAAATTCACAATAATTAAAATTTCCAGAATTTCATCCTCTTCTTCCAAGAATATCTACTACAGTAACAACGTGACTGTAGGAACACAAAAATTCATAACTTCCTCAATTCTTGATGCATACCAATGAATCTTCCAGGAAACATACAAGATAAGCTCAACAACAAAATATTTGATGCACAAAACATGAAACTCAATCTACATAATTTTTCACCACTTGGATATTTACAACATCATAGATTGCATGCACTATATTTAATACAATTTTCTCAATATCCTCGACGTATACAACCTTAATAATCACCAATGCTAATAGTGTTAACATCAATGACAACCACATACCAGAAATGAAACCACAACATCCAAAAATCTCCCCCTTTGGAATTGATGGAAACACATGATGTGAATAATACCATCAACACAACTGGTTGTTTGCATACTTCTCTCCCTTTGATCTATAGTTCTCCTCTCATAGTTCTTCTCTCCCTTTCTTGACTCTTCTCCCCCTTCAAGATTTTTTCACATTGTTCTTCTTCCTCTTTGACATCGATGGAAAAGATACACATGCTCTGATCCTCAAATTTAGCACATTTGACTACTCCCCCTAAGTAGCAACCACCACAACATCAATCTATAATAAGATATGGCTATGATTTCACAGACTGATGCAAAGAATTGCATCACTTAGTTGTGATCAGGAGGGGAAATCACCCCTAACTTTCCTTTGAGGTACTCAAAAGTATCCTTACGCAATAGTTTAGTAAAGGTGTCTACAATTTTCTCCTTGTTAGGTACATACTCCTATATAACTTCTTTGTAACTTAATTTATCTCTGAAGAAGTGACATTTTGTGGATATATGCTTTGTCTTTGAATGCAACACTGGATTCTTAGAAATTTTTATGGTACTTGAGTTGTCACTGAATATGGCAATGGATTATTCATACTCAATTCCAAAATCTCTCAGCATCCGCTCCATCCACAATACTTGAGTATATTTGTTTGTAACAATAATATATTCTACCTCAGTAGTAGATAATGAAATGAAATTTTTCTTTTTGCTTAGCCAAGATACCAACTTCTTTCCTAAGAAGAATGCACCACCACTAGTACTCTTCCTGTCATCCATATCTCTTGCCTAATCAGCATCAATAAAAGTGCTTAGGATAATATCATCATCCTTAGGATTCCAAAGACCAAGATCAACTTTCCCTTTTAGGTATCTAAAGATTATTTTCACAACAGTCACATGAGACTCTTTAGGATCAGCTTGATATCTAGCAACCCTGCATACAACATTCATTATATATGGCCTAGTATGAGTCAAATATAGTAATCCATCAATCATTGGCTTGTATCTTGTTTGATTTTCTTTAGGAGGATCATCATTCTATGTAAGTTTGCATCCGGTTACCATAGGTGTACCAACTAGCTTTGAGTCTTCCATGCCAAACTTTTCCAGTAACTCTTTTACATATTTGGACTAGGATATAAAGATTTCATCTTGTAACTAAGTGATTTGTAATCCTAAATAGAATTTTAGTTCTCCAATCATTGACATTTCAAACTCACTTTTCATTTCATCAGAAAACTTCATACACAAATCATCATCACCTTCAAAAATAATATCATCAACAAAGACTTCAATGATCAACTCTTAATTTTGATCCAACTTGAAATAAAAATTGTTGTCAACAATACCTTTATTGAATCCAAGCTTCAACAAGTATTTATCCAATCTAGCATACCACACTCTAGGAGCTTTCTTGAGTCTATATAGAGATTTCTTCAATCATAATACAATGTTTTATTTGTCAATCAATTGAAATCCATCTAGTTGCTTAACATAGACTTCCCCTTCTAGCTCACCATTTAGAAATGTTGACTTTACATCCATCTGATAGAATTTGTAGTTATTGAAAATAGCATAAGAAATAAATAATCTTACAGCTTCAATTCTAGCAACAGGGGAAAATTTTTCTTCAAAATCAATACCTTCCATCTATGAGTACCCTTTGCAAACCAATCTTTCTCTATTTCTAACCACTTCACCCTATTCATTTAGCTTATTCTGAAACATCCATTTGGTTCCAATCACATTTTTGTTCTAAGGTATAGGAAAAAGATTCCATGCATCATTTTTCTCTATCTGCATTAGTTATTCTTTCATGGATTCCATCCAATATTCATCTTTGCATGCTTCATTGATATTGCTAGGTTCAGTTTTCAAAATTAGACAATACTCTTCTAAAATTCTTCTTCTAGTATGCACACCTTTGCTCTTATCTCCTATGATCTGACTGTCAGAATTATTTCACCTTACATTCTTGGGAGTTTTAGGATTTTATTTGACTTCTTGTTCTTGTTCTTGTTCTATTTATTCTACACTTCTTCTAGTTTCTACTTCTTGATTCCCTTGGTTTACTGAAACAATTTGAAGTTGATTCTATGTCTCAACATTATTTCAATTTTTTGTACTATCATGTTGGTCATATGAATCATATCCACTACATATGGATGGTCTATCAATATCTTCATCAACTCTAACATTTGTACTTTCAACCATTTTCTTCAACCTTTTATTAAAGTACCGATAAGCTTTTCTCTTAGTAGAGTAACCTAGAAATATTCCTTCATTACTTCTAGTATCAAACTTTCCTATATCATCATCTCTCTTGATGTAGCATTTTCTTCCAAAAAATTTGAAATATTTGACAATTGGCTTATAACCAAACCATAACTCAAAAGGGCTCTTACCAAAATTACTGTTGACATTTACGCAATTAATGGTATACAAAAAAATGCTTACAACTTAACTCTAGTAGAAATGAGGAAAATTTTCTTCCAACATAATGGTTCTAGCAATGTCTAGAATGGTTATGTTCTTTCTTTCAACAACTCCATTATGTTCAGGGGTCCGGGAAGTAGGTAGTTGTCTTTGGATTCCATGCTCTTCACAAAAAGAATTGAATTCCTGGGAAGTGAATTCACCACCTCTGTTTGACCTTAAGCATTTGATCTTTTGGCCTCTCTCATTCTCTGCCATATCTTTGAAGCTTTTGAAATTTTCTAATGCTTCATGTTTTTCTCTCAAAAAGCAACCCATATCATTCTAGAGTAATCATCAATAAGAAACATAAAGTACCTTTCACCTTGAAGACTTCTGATTCTGAATGGACCACGTAGGTCAGTATGTATCAATTTTAGTACTCCATTAGAGTTATACTATTTTCTCTAGAAGGAATTTCTAGTATTCTTTCCCATTTGGCATTCCTTGCACATAGTTCTAGTAGGCTTCACTAACTTAGGTAGATCTCTGACTACTTGAGTAAAGATTATTTTGACAATTTTATCAAATTTCACCTGACATAACCTCCTATACCATAGCCAACTTGCATAAAATTGAGTAATTAAACAATTTTCACTAGCAGCACTCAAGTGAAAAATATTACCTCATCTTTGTACGTGAAACAATCATATTTCCATAACTTGCACTTACCATCCTTGAACTAAAGATTGTAACCATTGTCTACCATCTATCCAACACTCAACAAGTTATGCTTTAATCCTTCTACATAGAGAACATCATCAATATTATGCTTAACACCAAAATAAATTGTGCCTCTGGCATGAATCACACCAGAAGTGTTGACTCCAAATATTACAACACCACCATCATAGTTTTCCAAGCTTACAAAATTTCTTTTTTCACTAGTCATATGATGTTAAAATCTACTATCAATTACCTACTCATCATTTTCTTAATTTTTTTTCTACCAGAGCCTTCTCAACATTCACATTACTAGTAGGTTCAATGGACACCTGACCATTTTCTTTGATAGAAATGAATACCCATTTATCTTCATTTCCAGCTTCTTTATCACATTCATCATTAGTAACACCTCCAACATGATAGTATTTATTTTGAAATATAGTCTTATCAGGTTTATACTTAGAGAATCTTTTAGGACACCTTGATGCAAAATGACCTATTTTACTGCAAGAAAAACATTTGATAGGTAACTTTCCTTTTGACTTACCATGACCTCTGGCTTCTCTTTTCACAATCAATGCATCTAGTTCTTCTAATTCATTTTCTTCATCTATAATATATTTCATCTCATCTTCATACTTGAATGTCTTTTTGGAACTCAATCCCAGATCATATCTCTTCTTTCTTTTCCTGGATACAGTAGCCTTGAATGAAGACTCCGTCATAGGAGTAGATTCACAAAATTCACTTAATTCAAAGGAAACAAGTTTTCCAATTAACATGTCTCTTATCAAATTTTTCACTATCCTAAGTTCATCAATAGTGTGAGATTTTGTTTTATAGGAAGGGGGCATAGATCTAAGTATTTTAGCCACAATATCTTCTTCATCCAAGACTCCACTTGCACATCTAATGCTCATCACTAGTTAATTTATATTTTGAGAGAAAGAGAGGATGTTCTCATCTTCACTCATCGTCATGTCCTCTCACTTGCATTTTAGATTCTGTAGCTTAGCAACTTTCACTAGTGAATCTCCTTCATACAATGTTTCCAACTTTTTCCATATCTCATGTGCAGTCTTCAGACCTATCACATTTTTCATCTTTGAATATGTCAAATAACTCAACAATGCTTCAATAGCCTTGGTATTTGTTTCATCTTCTTTGATTTCATCAGTAGAAGAGGGACCATTCTGAGGAATAGTATATGTATTCTTTGTAATCTTCTAGAAAGGCTCACCAATACACTTCAAATGGAATTCAATTCTGATTTTCCAAAAAGAGTAGTTTCCTCCATCAAATCTATGACTATCCTTCTTGTAATATTCCATCTTAGATCACCTTGATTTGTTAAGATTTCCCTTCAGAGGAACCTGCTCTAATACCAATTGTTGGAAAAACAAGTATAAACAACTAAGAGGGGGGTGAATCAGTTGTTACCAAAATCAAACTTATTCAACATTAATCAACCTTTAATCTTAGATTTGATAATTAACACTACAAGCATAAATCAATAACACATCAAAGACATATGAAGACCAATATTTTTATATGTGGAAACCCTATTAGGGGAAAAACCATCGTGGATGTTAGTCCACAATATTATACCCTGTTAGAATTATAATGAAATAAATGAATAGGGAATGCACATGCATTCAAGCACACTTCCTAGATCTCACTCCTCAAGGGAAGGCTCACTACCTTACATATAACAATAAGATTAAATCCATATGATGAGGTTGAACTAAGAAATTAGCTTCTACAAAAGCCAGATGATAGTTCCGATTAGGCACACAAAAACTTCTACACACTCTACTCAAAATCCTTCACACTCTACTTTTCTCCTGAATTATTTGATCTTTACTCGCACATATATTTCACATAAATACACCGATCATACACACAGACAACCCTCAAAATGAAGAAACAATCATTCTTATATATCCGCTACACGGATTTACATCAACAACTCTGTCAACCAAGAATAAGGAATAAATTACAACTGCTGGCCTTAATACATGAAAAATATTAATGTGCACCAACCTAAGTCATTCACAACATAGTGAGGACCTAAATCAATATCCTTGAACATGCCAAACAATAAAATATTAATCCTCATGGATCTGCAACACATTACCACCTTCATGTTGGCCAAGAACATGAAAACTCGAGCACACATCGAAAAATATTTGATCACAATCACACTAAACAATGCAGACATACAACAAGGATAGATTATGATCTAGAATCATCCAGGAACCTCAAAATAACATGCACAATAACTTAAATTGTGAAAATTTCACCCTCTTCTTCCAAGAACACATAAATTCATAACTTCCTCAATTCTTGATGCGTACCAATGAAGCTTTTAGACAACATACTAGATAAGCTCAACAAAAACCCCTTTAATGTGTCACACATGAAAATCAATGTATAAAAATTATCACCCCTTGGATCTTTATAGCATCACAGACTACCTACAATATATTTATTACAATTTTCTCAATATCCTCGACATATACAGCCTTTGGAATCACTGATGCTAATAGGCTTGACATGAATGACAAAAACATATAAGAAATGCAACCACAACATCCAACAAAAATTACACAAAAGATTTAGATGAAGTGGTTATAGGATCTCTAGAGAAAAATTCTTCAACTATGGGACCATTTTTTCAGGTAGATTTAGCTACTAACCTTTATAATTCCTCCATTTTCCCAAATTTTATTTGGAACATTTATCTCTCCATCATAGCTTCCCTTAACCTCTTTTCTCTCTCCTCCTCCCTCTTTCTCCTATTTTCATCACACTTCAATGCTCTAGCTCTAAGCTATTGCATATCATTGAAAATATCTTCCTCATTTGATAAATTAGTATAAGCATCAAATGTTATTACAATTTCAACATGGGCATGCATATTTTCACTATTATACTCATCAAAACCAATCAACAAGTCTTGAGGAAGAGGGGTATTTGTGATAGAGGGTTCAACCAAATGCCTTGCAACCCTGACACTCCTGGCATTTATATTATTTTTTTGTATTCTCTCTCCCTCCTTTGCATGGCCATTAAGCCTTGATCTAAGTATTGTTCACTCACAATAGTTTTCATTATTACTTCTCCTCTTTCAAGAGATTTATTATTAGTAGACTCTAATTAGTTTCTATCACATTCAAAACTAGAACTAGAATGAGATTCACATTCAAGAGTTAGATGAGGTGTAGACTTGTTTCTGCATCTTTTTATTTTACCCATTTTCCATGAGTATTCTTAGAAAATTCACCCTCAAACTTTTCCTTTCGATTTTTTTCATGTGACCAAAAGTTCTTGCATTTGTGCTTGAATCTTATTTTCTCTTATCAACCTCTACAACTTTACTCTATTCTTCTTCTTTATTTCTTTGATATCTACAAGTATTGGCACACACTAGTGCAAAGACTTTAGATTTTCTGCACAAATTTCTTGGGATAAATTCGTAGCAATTATGTTACAATTTATGAAAATTTCATAATATCCTTACAAAATCGAATGATCTTTGACAATTTTTAAAACAATTTTTGTTATACTTTGAGAAAATGCTTTTAAACACAAAATGGTAGGAAAATTTGAGCAAATCTAAACAATGGCTAATAGAAACTTCAAATAGACCAACTCTATGGATAAACATTACTATGGAGAATAGTAATTTTTGACAAGGAATTCTAGAGAACAAATATTTTACCAAACAATATCTCTAGTAGATTCAACAATCTATTTATAATTTTTGGATAACCAAGCAAATCCCACTTAGTATCTATGAATTTTCCAGCTTCAATTATCGAATACTCAGGAGACGATTGGCCAATGAACGAGAGAAATCTAAAATGCTTCCCTCTTACACTTTAGGATCTACAAGACTAGGGAGGGTAATCCCACAATGTGTATCATATAGTCTTGCCACACAACTATACCTATGCAATGCACAATTAATAGATACATTATCCTTCAAATGCTAGATAAATGAAATCTTTAAAGAAGCAGGAAATTCCTTCGAAAGATAACACCTCTAAATATGAGAATCCACACAACACCAACCTTAACAAAGGTAAAACTATTTGAAAGATTATTTATGAATGTTTTTTCTAAAACTAGATAACCTGAACCATTAGAAATACTAATAATACCTATGACTAGTACCATATCTTTGGGCAAGGGGTCAAAACACAACAAATTGAACTATAAGGTGATTTTAATTCTAAACATCCATGATCTATGTGAGATTGTGTTGCAACTCACATATCAATACTTATATTCTATGACTACTTATCAGACCCACCAAATATGTATACAAATTCATGATTTAATCAAATCATTTTAATTGATCCATTGAACCAATGCCTAAATTAAAATATACATCAATGGACAATGACAATGAAGATTAATGAAATGATCCTCGATCAAAATTTCATTAATAACTCAGATACAATATAAAACTAGAGAGACAATAGGATCATGAGATATTCATTATTTTTTAGTAATGCTCACAAACCATAAAATTAATAAAATTCATGTTCTAGACTCTAAACTTAAGATATAGACTTCATATATGTTCTCTCTATATTTAAAATTTATATAATTCAGATCTAGAATTAAACAAGAGAATTGTACTAATGGCCCAAAATTTCCCGTTTATAAGAAGGGAGAAAACCAACCTTCGGGCTTAAAAGTACACATGTCACATTTTAATTTGACCACTACAATATTCCCTTGTGAAAAGTTACAACAAACTACAAGAATATTCATCATTGAAACAAAAAACTCCTTTCAATCAATGAAGAATTCCACACCTTCCCAAAGACACATGTTGAAAATAATATTATTCAAACTATTGCATCATATTTATTTTTTTGAGAAAAAGGTGGAAAAATTAAATGAACATCCAAGTTATCATTCTAGTCCTCATTAATCAACATTTACCTATAGTGTTTTTAATTTGGAGACACAAATATTTTATCCATTGAAATATCTAAGTCGAGACCTGTACTATACTTGACCAAGAATATGTGTTCTCCATATTTGTGTTCATAAATCCAATTCATCAATTAATATCCTCTTCCACTGATCATATTTTGCATCATATGACCAATTGAAATCAATGATTTCATCCATCTTCTCTCTATATGGATAGTACTTTGTCATTATTGAATTGGCTTCTTTGTCAAAATCTTCTAAGAAATTGATAATGAAAGATAGTCTCTCAAGAGTATTCTTCAGTATATCAATGTCAACATTCTAAAAAATGAGAGCTACTTGAGAAACAATAGTAGTGTCCACCTCATCATATGTACTATGCGGAATATCAGGTAGTAATGTAAAATTTTCCTCATCATACTTGGCCTTCAATTCTCTAACTTTCTACCCCAAAGGAGCAACATACCCCTAAAATTGTTTCTCTTTAATCTCACCAACAAATTTATAAGTTGGGAACACCCATGGATATTTTCCCTCTTACTTATTAGCCCCAATTGCCACTATTTTCAAATTACCAACTCTAGGAATCTACTTATCCAATATCAGGATAGCAATATCCTTATCTCTTTGGGATAACCTTATTGCTTGTAGCATCAAAGAATAATTTGCATGAACACTATTTAATTTTTTCTGAATTTTCTTATTCATATGTTTGAGTACTGTATGAATAATCCTTGAATTATTTTAATACATTATGTCCTGAACCTTTGAAAACAATTTCTTCAATACTTCAATTTGTAAGATAAATTGCTCTTTTGTAGGCTAATTTGATGGAACTCCACCTAATGTGCTTGGTTGCCAAGGATTTTTTTGGTGGAATAGGAGGTTGAGGCTATGTTATTGGATATGTAGTTGGTGCATGACTTGAGCTAGTTGGGCCATTTTCCCTTAATACTTCTATTTGTTTCTTGTAAAATGCCACCTCAATTTCTAATACTACCACATTTTTCTCTCACATTATGTTCATCAACAATTTTATTTTACTTACCCCTAATCATATCCCTTTCAATATTAAGGCTCTCAACTGTCCACCAAAGTTAGTTGGCTTAGTAATTGCTACCTTTTTAGATCCCAAAGATAGTGACCAGACTGCAAATACATCCCATTCTTCACTGAATGTTAATCCTTGTAGTGTCAATTTTTCCTCTTCTTCACTTTGAAATAAGGGCTTTTCATACCTTCATATAGTGTCTAACACCACTACACTAGAAATATCCTACTCAGGTAACGATAATACACCAATCTTATGCACAAGTTCTTTAGCCTCCTTAGTTGTACTATTTTGGAACTCCTTCATAACTTTCATTTCATTTTTCTGAATAGTAACTTCATGCAGTTCTAGGTATAAGCTCCTTTATCTAGCCATATTTTTTCATATTCTGAGGTGTTTTATCTCCATATGAAACCCCTGAATTCTTTGGTTTCAATAAAATAATCATCTTCCAAAAATGCTTTACAAGCATCTTGCCTCAAATCATCTGCACTATTTAAACCACCAAGATCGCCCTTTCCAAGTATAAGGCCACTTTCTCTTGAACTTGAGGCAACCTACCTTATGGGAGAATCCATTCCCTACTACATTTTTGTAGGAGTGATAAGAATATGATCCTCCTCTATATCAAGGTATTCAAGTACCCCTCTAACCTCAATCTTTTTCTTAGCAGGTAGTTGTGGTGGTGGAGCAAGACTTCTAGGGGGTGAATCTACATCAATCAAAAAGGATGGAGCCTGTCTGGGGGGTGGAAGAACTGATCTCTCCAGATAATTTTTCCCTAACCCCTCTAACATAGTAGGGGTTCGAAATATATACTTTTTCTCTATTGTCTTCTTCTTCCTAGAGTAGATTCTTATTTTTTGTGGTGGTTAATAGGAGGGTCTCTCCTCCAATACTATGTTTAGATATTCCTCAACTTCCATTGATTTCCCTTTATATATAACCACATAATTTTCCGTCAAGACACCCATTATGCCTTCAAAATTATTCATTACATGGATAATTCTATTGAATTTATGCTTGATATTGGGCATAGGATCATAGTTGGGATTTGATTTCTTAACATTATCCACCATTTTATTGAAAGCCGAATAAAAGCCAAATATTTTTATTTCCTCTCATCTTTCTCTTGAAAGTTAGAAAAAAACTTGATTAAATCTCCAAGATAGTAAAAATTGTGTACAAAAGAGCCACTTCTATGCTTTTTCTTCATTGCAGCAATAAAAACCTTAGGGTCATGATTTCTTGGGCTCATAGTTTTCAATTTGTATGGTGCAAGAATATGCACCAAGTCCTTCCATCCTCCATTTATCATTACAAAATTAAAAAAAATTATCCATTATGGGAAGAGCAAACCCTTTTTCAATGTCTTGGGTAGGTTTTCCATTTGAGCTCCTCCTAATTGCCTCATAACCTCCAAAAAATCAAATCCTTAGTGACACATCTCTTGGTAACACATAAGGATTCACACATGTTCCATAAAATCTCAATATTGTTGAGCTAGGATATGGGATTATATCCCCCCAATTATGAGTCAAATTTAGATCTATTATGCTTTCCATGGGCCTCAAGAAGCCATATATTTCCTTGGGGATCCTAGGTGGATCATAGGTAAGGAACCTTCTCAGTTTAGATGCAAAGGCATTGTGGAAGACCAAATAATCAAATTTATGGTCATCTCTGTCAAGAATTTGGGTCCATCATTGGACCAATAAATCAATATCATCTTCTATTTTCTTTAATTTCATATCCTTCTCAAAATTATTCTCACCTATATACAAGAACATATGCGTAAAGAGACACTACCACTAGAAATGTACCTAGTCATTTCCAGCTTTTAAATTAACCAAACCCTTTTGAATGTATTTTGACAAATAGGTGGTGTAGTCATAAACTAAATTGAAGGTTGGGTGTTGTAATTTTTTTGCCATATAACTATACTCCTTTGGAAAGGTGTCAGGTGGAGTGAAACCAATGATTTGGCATAAGGAGTATACAATATTATTGAAGTAATTAGTAAATTATCTCATGGGAAAGGGTTCAAGCTCATCCCTACCAATCCTAATTTGCTTCCTATTCTTCCAGGTCCCAATACAAGCAGTTTGTATAGGTAGAGATGTTTTTCTGAGCAACACCCTAGTATTCTCATACTCCTTTCTAAGGACACTCATATCAAGGGTAATCATGTCCTTGTTCATTCACGCTATTGGAAAATCTCTACAATTTCTTCTTTGTTTATTTTCAACATTTCCTTGCCATCAAATCCTCTAACAACTTTGGAAACTGGGTCATATCTTGAAGCAACATCTTTTAACAGGTCCACATCCATGTATACATTGGGAACTACTAGCTTTCCCATGTCTAATATCCAAGGATTTCAAACATGAATCCCAAGATTTCTATTTTCGAACTAGTGCTGAAATAATTTCCATCCAATGAAATATAATTTGGCATATTTAATAGAGAATTTCTTATCCATTAATCATTGTCTGACTCTATGGCCATAGAAAATAACTTTTCCCTCAACCTTTTTATTTGTGGAGGGTTTCAACTGGACAATTATATCTTGGGAGAGTAGTCTAGATGGGGTTGTGGAGCTAGCTATTTGTGTTTTGGGCACCATTGGTGGTGAAACAAGTTTAGAGTAGTTTAGGGTTTGGACACAAAAGAAATAAAAACTAGCTATTCAATTAAAAGCTAGGGCTTGACTTGAGAGTGCAAAATTTGGAAGGTTTGATAGATTTGTGACCTTTTAAAACAAATTCACACCTTGGTGAAGTAAGTAAAACAAAGTACAAAAGGAAATTCAACTGAAAGTATGGTGAATTTCAACCCTAATTTTATATAGTTTAAATAAACAACAAAAATTTTGTTTATTTTACTTATGGCCTTTACTCATAGGAAACCCTAATTGGTCTCATTGAACTCTTTAAATTCCTTTTTTCAATATCCTATGTGCTCCAAATGTGTTTTCAATTCTCAATTATGTGAAAAGAAATCATTTACATTTAGTTTGAATGAAATTGGGTAGCTTTAGAAGTCATATCGGCCATTATTTCTCGCTCTCATGAAGAAAAAATGGTATCATGTTTGTACCCTCAATTTTGAATTTCCATCATTGATCTCCCAATGAGATGGCCTTTTTGATGGCTTAGATTGATTCAATGATGTTTGAATTTACATCTTTGTGGTGTGCCACCTCATTGGCTAATGAGATTTTACCAGCTAGACATCAACTCATCTTCTCTTGGTCCCCACCTCTTATTTCTCAATGCTTCCTTAGAATCCACATGGCGATAGCCCACCAATCCCACAAATTTTGTGATAGAAATATTTTAATCCCATGGGGTGTACAAGGAACAACTGAGATTCAATGTCACCATTACATCTCTCCTTTTGATCTTAAAGAATATGATGTTAGGCTCAATAGTGAAGACCGAGGCCCACACCGATGATGGTATATGTGTCAATAGCCTATTGACCCTGCAACTTCTTTGAGATGTCACCAATATTCCTCCCAAGGCTAGCGAGGAATGACCACAAACAACGCTTGAGATCATACAATCATCAAATATCTACACATGGAATAAATTTAGTTTTCAAAGATGAGGCCATGACTAGGTCGATGAGATTTAACCCTCAAGAAGAAAGACTTATACATTAGTATTTAAATATGAATTATTTAACCCGAATATGGAAAAATAAAACAATAAACTTGTAGATGGTGACCAATAGACCGAGTTAAAAGGGGTCAGTGCTAATAATGATTTTAATAACTCAACTTACAACTTATTTGATTGGTAATTGGGTGTGATGAGTCAACGTAGAATTATAATGTTCAATGTTCATGACTATACGAATTTTGAAAAGAGGGTTTTACCCTAAAACCCTAAAACCTACCCTCAAACAAGGAAGCAAAAAATAATGACAAGGCGAGACATCAGAAATTTTCAACAAAAAAATAGTAGCTCTACCAAATTCCATGAAAGACTATGAATATTATTCATTCTAGTTTGTAAGAAAATAAATTATTTCCAAGACTCATTAATCCATGATCTCACCATGATATTGAATCCAATTTGATGTTGTGCATGAAATTCATGATTTGCTCAAAATAAGTTATTTGAAGTACATGTTTTTATACCAATTTCCAAATTAACTTTAAATTCTTTGTGGCCTTTTGATGCTACTATGAAAAGGTGGAACTCCATTCTCTACTTTTTTTTCTTACAAATATCACCCTTTTCCATAAATTCTTTAATTTTGTTGGCAATAATTTCTTATCCCACTCACAATGTACTTTTCCATCAAGTTATAGGTAGACATTGGGTGGAATTTCTATTTCAACTCATAGAAATCTTGCTTCTTACCCATATGATACCAAATCTAGGTATAGAAAGAATTTTTAAAATTCTCCAAGGGTCGGTTTTGCTTGTGTAGTATTGAAGTTGTAGGTTTTTCTTCTTCTCATGTAATAGTATCTAGGTAGGTATATGAAAAATTCAAATACTTTTATAGGAATCATGTTTAAGGATTTTATTTCTTACTAAATACAAATTTCTTACGCTATATATGCTATCAATAACTTGAATACTTCAACAAATCTATCTTGGGAATATAAAATAATAACTTCTATAATATCTTATAATGTATTGGAAAAAATCTTATAGGCTATTGAATTATATAATAATATGGGTGTATCACTCTATGCCAAAGTATTTAGAAACTACCTTGTAAAGCCTCAACTTGCTATGCTTCCAAGATCTACTGACTTACTGGGACCTATGGATCTAGCATAGAGACCTATTTCTCTTGAGTCTTATAATTCGATGGATTGGAGTAAGGAGGATTACCTCTTTAAGTAATCATGATTTTTTTAATGTGATGGTCTTCTTGGGGCACCTCCATGGGTCCTTTGAAACACTTTTTTAATATAGTGTCGGGTGTCTTTTGTAGACCCAAAAAAATACTCCCTTTTTATCCTTATAGTTAGGTTTTTAAATCTGAGGACCTTGCATAGAAATGTAGTATTTCATGTTTTTCTCAATAAAAATAAGTCACTTATAATCAAAGTTATATGGGTTCGTATTAAACTATAGATGCACAGGGAACCCATCCACATGCAATGTCTCTCAAGTCACCACCAATCACATATCTAATGCATATAGGATTCACCCCAGATTGAGGTTCATTTTTCATGTGTGAAATAAAATTAACCCTCATAATGTATGTTTATACCATAAAGATAGTTTCACTCATGGTCTAAAAGGCATAAATAAGTATATAGAAAAGTTTTAAGCCCAAACAAAGTCATATTATAGCTTGCGTGTAGTTATTTTTTTGTGTATAATATAATTTTTAAAGTTTATAAGTCTATAAATATACTCTCTTAATCATGGTAAACATGTTTGACAAAGCCATGTTCCTGATTTCATGTGGTCTTATCTTTCAAGATACAATATAATAATGTGCATCTTTGGAGTTCTAAAATTGATATATCTACACTCTCAATCATGATAACATGTTTTTGACATTTATTATATGGGTTTCTTGTGTTTAAAATTTTCATTATTATTGCTTCCCTATTTTTCACTTTTCTAATAGGCATACCAAATTCTATTCATTTCTTCCTATAAACAAATAACATGAAAATTACAAGAAATCTTGAACAATAATTTTAGTAGCAAGTGAGCATATTCTAACCTTGTCTTAATTATGAAAATAATGTAACCATTCAATTTTACTACCTTGATATATTTGTTTGATAGACATGAGGGGTATTTAAATTGCAATCTAATTAGACTCACACTATGGACATGTAATGAGGTGAAATTTTTGAATGTTTTGTTAACCTATAGCACATTATCCTATGGTATGGTAGATGATACTAGTGGTTTGGTGAATTAAGTTTAGAGAATTCCCTTACTAAATGGTTGTTCTTATGCAAAAGGTTGAAACTCCCTAGGGTCTATAAAATAAATAAATTAGTATTACTATATTAATTCCAATGATAATCTCTAGTTGTAACATACAATGAACTCATATGTTTCAAATGTCAATAGGGTAAGTTATCAGAGCTTTACTTAAGAATGAATGGGTTTTATAATCCCAATGTTGATATTTTATAGAACTTTGGCATTCCTTTTGGAAGGATCATTGTTAATTAATTATGCAATGGTTATTATAAATAGAGATTACTCTAAATTATATTAAGGGTTGTGTATGCTCTATATAGGGGAAGCTATGCTAAACTTAAAATAAACTATGGTTTTTTTCCATGAAGCTATTCAACTTTGAGTCTCATATCCATATACTTGCACTTATGTGTTATTTTATGGATGTTCCCCCCCCCTCTCATTTGTGCTTCTATAATATACATTTGGATTAGTTCTGAGATGTGTGTGTAATTTCATTTCTACATTATAATTTATGTTTCTTTTAGTATATTTCTCCTTATCCTATAGTACCTACTTTTTTACTTTCTTGGGTGTTTTTCACAATTTAAGAATTATGATTAAAATGATAGAATAATGAAGGGAAGACAAAGAGAAAAAATCTATTATATATCCCTTTTACTATATCCTTACAAAAATTTCAATAATTTATGCAATGTCTTTTAATTTACTATACTTTAGTTTTCTTCTTCACATAGTTTCATCAACTAGCTAAAGTGAGGAAAAAATGTAAGGTCACAAATTACTTGCTTTTCCAAATTCACATTTCGTTTTTGCATTTTTTTTGTCCATGCCCCTAGTCATGTTTAGGCATCAATTTACTCTTTTTCTAGCCTTTTTGACAATAAAAAATATGAAATGTAAAGAAAAAACCTTATAAAACCCTTCTCATTCAACATGAGAAGTACTTATTTCATGCTAGCATTGGCCAGCATGTGTTACTTTATTCCATTTTTTTATTTTGACTTTCAACAACTATTTTAACCCTTGCATTTAATAGTTACCTTCTAATTTTTTTTCCTATAACCCTAATTTTGACCTCACTTTGTAAGCTTAAACATTACAAAGAGCATCGACTCTCACAGAAGCATCCATACACTTCCAAGTGATCAAGAGAACTCCATTTGTGTGTAATAAAACAAGTAACAATATTGAATATTGTAGATAAAGGGCCCCTAGAGCCACTCAATCCATAGCTTTGTTGTGATCTCTCTCATCCATCCATGATTATCTCCTTTGATCCTTCCATTTACCTCTTTGAAGATATTAATCTCCTATTTTCCATTTCTAATTTCAAAAAATATTTATATGACAATACGTGTTAGTTTTTTTGTAGCTTTGAATGCGACTACATTTTTAACTCATAAGTTTGATGTATGTCGATGAAGTGATTGAGGTGTTTTTAATATTAACTACAATATTTTAGGCAATTCACAAGAGATATGAAATATTTTGAGACATGTGGTCATGAAAAGTGTTATAGACTATGTTGGTTGTTTTTTAATAACCAATCAGATCTCACCCTATGAACTTGCTAGACTCTATTATTTAATACTTGAGAGATAGTTTTCCAATGAACGAGGGGAAGCCTAAAATGCTTCCCTCCTACACTTAAGGCTCTGCAAGACCTAGGAGGGTGATCCCACAATGTGATTCATACAACATTACTACCAAATTATATCACATATTGTATAAAATAGCATATGTATTCCCATTAGAGGATAAATAGATGAAAACCTTCAAGAAATCAGCAATTCCTTACAAGAATCAAACACCTAGAGTCGAGAATACCAAAAAATACAAAATCAAAATAAAGGTAAATTAATTAAGAGTGTATTTATGAATAATGTTCTCAAATTAAACACCAGAACCTCAAGAAATGCATTCAAAACCTTTAGACTAGTGTCTTATCTCAAGGAAAAGAGTTATAACAAAGAAAATTGAACTGTAAGGTGACTTTAATCCCAAACATCCACGATCTTAGTGAAACTACTTTACAATTCACACATTAATACTCATAATCCACAACTACTTACAAGATCAACTAAACACACATGTGAATTCATGCTTTAATTAAGGTAATCTGATTGTTTCATTATATGAGAGCCATAAATAAAACATCCCTCATTGCAAATAAAAATTAAAACCAATGAAATAATCTTTGATCGTATAGAAACAAGGGAGAAAAAAAAGCTTCAAGCCAATTTGTACACACATCTCATTCTCATTTGACTACTATAATACATATTCCCTTTACAGTTATATTTACATTTTCAATTGGAGAGAACATACATGAAGCAAATATTATTCATTCGTTGAATAAAATATAACCACCTTCCAAAAGGAATTTAATTGGAAAAGAATAACCTTCTAACTTTTGTAACATATTTGTCTTTAAAAGAATTCAAAAGGATGAAAAGGTGAGTCACCATCCTAACCAGCACCAACACCAATCCAGATCAACACTAGCCAACACTTACTTGTTGTGTCCTGAGTTGAGGAGAAACATATCTTTATGCATTGTAACTTCTGAGGCCAAACCTATATTATACTTGACCAAGTATATGTATTCTCCCTACTTGTACTCATAGCTCCAAATCATCAATGAAAAACTTCTTCCATAATTCATATTTTGTATTAGAGGGCCATTTGAATCCAATGATCTCATCCATATTTTTCCTATATGGGGCATATTTTATTATCAAAAAATTGACCTCTTCAAAAAAGTTGATGATGAAAGACAACTTCTCAAGAGTATTCTTCAACATTTCAATATCAATTCTCTCACAAATGAGAGATTCTTGAGAAGCAATAGTTGTCTCTATCTGATTCATGTATGTTTGTAAAGGTTTTACACCATCATATGTATCTTGGATATTAGGTAAAAATGTACTATCCACCTCATCAAATTTAGCCTTTATTTCTCTTATTTTAGCACCCATCAGAGAAACATGACCTTGAAACTTAAGCTCTTTGATTTCACCAAAAAATCTATAAGTTGGGACAACACTTGGATATCTATCCTCCTTCTACTTAGCCCCAATTGCCATGAATTTCAAATTTTCAAACCTTGGAATCCATTTATCCAAGATTGGTGTAGTCAATTATTTATCTCTTTTAGACAACCGTATTGCTTATACCATTAAAGCATAATTTGAATGAATACTATTTAATGTATTTTGAGTCTTTTTATTCATATGATTCAAAACTATGTGAACAATCATATAATTACTTTCATACATGGTGTTTTGGGTGTGTTCAAGTAGTTCCTTGTATTCTTCAATTTGCAATAGTAATTCCTCCTTGGTAGGCTCAGTTGATGGGGCTTCACCTGATGTGCTTGGCCCATGTTGTAAGGAAAAATAGATAATGCTGGCTTGCATGAAGGATATTGAGGATGAGTCACAAGAGAGATGGGTACTATATGAATTGAACTAGTTCATCCTTGAGACTTCAGAGTCTCCACTTGTTGTTTCAATGATGCTAGCTCTTTTTCAAGCTCAACAACCTTTTGTTGACTAAAATTGTATTCAATAACTAGCTCTTTATTTTTACTCTTCTACATTTCTCTTTCATTAGTAAGGCCCTCAAGTGTTTCCTTTTGTAAACTTAGAAATATTTATTGTCATGTCAGGCACTTCAAATGCAGGAGTATCAGAAAATATTTTTATAATTAGTTGTCCCTTGAATTCGGTTGTTTCTGCCACTATGGGATTTATAGAACAAAGAGACAATGACCATATAGCTAGAGCATTCAATTCTTCACTAAAATCAAACCACTGAAGTGTCATTTTAGCTTCTTATTCAATTTGGAATAAGGGTTTCTCAGCTCTCCTTATTGTATCAAGGATAATATAATTAGTTATATCCAATTCAGGCAGTAATAAAATACCACTCTTTTGCATAACTGTCCTAGCCTCATTAGATATAATCTTTTGAAATTTCTTCCTCATTTGATTCCTTATATTAGCTTGTACAACTTCCAATGAAATTTCATAGTGTAAACTTCTCTCCTTAGCCATCTTCTTAGAGTATTCCTAAACAGTTTCTATCCAAACAAAATCTTTGAATGCTCTTGTTTCAATGAACAAGCCATCTTCCATGAATTCCTTGCAAGCTTCTTGCCTCAAATCATCAATATTATTCAAGCCACTTAAGTCCACCTTTTCTAGCCTAGGGCTACTTGTTCCAGAGTTCAATGCAAATTCTCTTGGGGAAGAAGGCATCCCCTATTACATATCTTCAGGTGTTATCAAAACTTCATCTTCATCAATATTAGGGTAATCAACAAACTTGCTTACCTCAACCTTTTGATTCTTTGTTGATGGCTAACCTAATGGAAGAGAATCCCTAGGAGGTGAATCAATACCATATATGATAGGGTAATACTTCCTAAGAGATTCTTCCCTTGATCTCTTTGATGTAGTAGGGGTCGGCAATGTTTTATGTTTCTTTACCCTCCCCTTCTTTCTAGAATAAATTCCTATCTTTGGTCCTGACTAGTATGAGGGTCTTTATTCAAATACTATTATGGGATCCTGATCAACTACCATTGAATTTTCTTTATCCACTACTACATTCTCTACCCTTAATAAACCCACTATGTTCTTGAATTTTTGAAGAACATACAAATTTCTATTCAATTCACCTTGAATGTTGGGCATAGGGTCATACTTAGGATCTATATTTATAGCTTACTCCATCATTTTATTAAAAGCTAAATACTTTTCCTTTAATTATTTTTTCTCTTGGAAATCTATTATGTTTCTAATAACATCCTTAGGATAGTAAAAATGATGTGAAGACACGACTCTTGTGTTGTGCCTTCAAAGAAGCAATAAAACCCTCATCATCATGATCCATTGGGTGTACTATCTTGAATTGGTTGGGTGCTAGGAGTTGTCCTAAGTTCTTCCAACCTACTTTCACCATGACAAAATCATCAAAGGTTTTCCACTCAAGGAAGAATCAACCCTTCTTCCATTATTCTGTAAAACGTGCCATATGCGATGCTCCCAATTGTGTCATGATCTCAATGAATCTTATTCTTAGTTTCACATACCTTGGGATTACATATGGGTTCATAGTAGTGCAATAAATTCTAAAGAAAGTTGTGTGAGGGTATGGGATTAAATCACCCTAGTTGTGATTCAAATTCAAATCAGGTTTTTCTCCATGGGTCTCAAAAATTCATGGATCTCCTTAGGGATCCTTGGTGGGTCATGAACAAAAAATCTTCTCAGATTTGAGGAAAGAAACATTGTTGAAGACCAAAAAATCAAATTTGGATTCATCCTTATTTGGGATTTGGGTCCAACACTGGATATGCAAATCAATGTCACCCTCCTTCTTTGTCAATGTCAAGTCTTGGCCAAAAAAAATTCCCCCCTCTATACAATAACATATGCATCAGTAAAGAGTACCACACAAAGCCTACCAATTCCTTTCTTTCCTTGAGTGCTATCAAACCTTTATGCATTCTTTTTGATACATATGTTGCATAGTCATAGACTATGTTATATTTTGAGTGTTGGAGATGTGCTCCATGTACATGAGGTCTATTGGATGGTAGATGGTGCATCAATGCCAAGGATTTGGGACAAAGAGAAGACTATCTTCTTAAAATAATTTATAAATTATTTCATAGGGAAAGGCTCTAGTTCATCTTTTCAAATATTTATTAGCTTCATGTTCTCCCCCATACTTGTAGTTGTAGTATGAATGGATAACAATGTTGTTCTAAAAAGAGCCTTTGTCTCCCTGTACTCATCCTTGAAGAATTTGAGTTCAATTGAGATCATGTCCTTATTCCATTCATGTAGATTGAAGATATATGTTATTTATTCTCTATGTTATTTTAACTATCTCTTTATTATCATATGCCTGATCACTCTCAAATAGGTTCATATCTTGTAGAAATGTCCTTCAATAGATCAACATCCATGTACACATTCAGAACCACTAGTGTTCCCAAATATAACCTCCAAGGGTTGCAGACAGGGACACCTAAATTCCTATTCCCAAACCAATTTTGAAATAGTTGCCACTGAAAATGGAAATTTGGCATCCTTGATACAACACATGTTATCTTTTAGCCCTTCTTAAACTTGATAGCCATAGAATAAAACCACTCCCTTGGATCTTTTACTTGTGGAGGGTTTCAATTGATCAATTATATATTGGGAGAGAGACCTTATTGGGGTTATTGAACTGAAAGCTTGATTTTTGGGTGCCATAGGTGAAGGGTAAAATCAAAAGAATCTAGGGTTTTGATAGAACAGTATTCACAACTTCACACCTCTATTCATAAACTAGGGCACAACTAGAAGGATGCAATTTTAGAGAGTTTGACAAGGCTTTCTAATTTTGAAGTAAATTTAAACCCTAATAAAGCAATTAAAAATCATACAAACAAATTTTAACAATAGATGTTCTCCCTATCTCAAGATCTTCAAATAAGATAGAGAAAGTGTTTGATCAAATTATGACTTTATACTAGCAAGAAACCCTAATTTTGATCCTGGTGAACTCTAAACTATGCTTTCTTGATCTCCAAGATGCTTATGAATCATTGGCAATCTTCAATTGTGTGGAAAATTCAACTTAAAATGAATTTAAGTTGAATTTGGGTGGCTCAAGGCATTTCTTCTACAATTACTATTAACTCGTGTAAAAGGCAACAACTCTCATATTTACAATTTTGATTTTGAATAATGTTAATCGATCTGATCTTGAAGTGGCACATCAAACGAACTAGATCAAGTCAAACCTATTTGAAATTCCATCCCCATCAGTCGCCATTCCATGGAATGATGAAATCCTGCCATTTGGATGCCAAGTCACTCATTTGTAGGGTCTATTAGGTCTCAAAAATGAAGGGTATAAATCCTAAGAGGATGCCATGGTATATGATGAGACTTGAAAAACTTTTCAACTAACAAACAGAGTTAACCAATATGGTTGATGGCTACCTACACTTTAGGCTTTGCTAAACCTAGGTGGGTGGAACTTGATAGATGAAGCATATTTAAGAGTTATGTGACTTAATTAGATGAAGCATATTCTAGAGTTCAATGCAAATTCTCTTGGGGAAGAAGGCATCCCCTATTACATATCTTCAGGTGTTATCAAAACTTCATCTTCATCAATATTAGGGTAATCAACAAACTTGCTTACCTCAACCTTTTGATTCTTTGCTGATGGCTAACCTAATGGAAGAGAATCCCTAGGAGGTGAATCAATACCATATATGATAGGGTATTACTTCCTAAGAGATTCTTCCCTTGATCTCTTTGATGTAGTAGGGGTCGGCAATGTTTTATGTTTCTTTACCCTCCCCTTCTTTCTAGAATAAATTCTTATCTTTGGTCCTGACTATTATGAGGGTCTTTATTCAAATACTATTATGGGATCCTGATCAACTACCATTGAATTTTCTTTATCCACTACTACATTCTCTACCCTTAATAAACCCACTAAGTTCTTGAATTTTTGAAGAACATACAAAGTTCTATTCAATTCACCTTGAATGTTGGGCATAGGGTCATACTTAGGATGTATATTTCTAGCTTACTCCATTTTATTAAAAGCTAAATACTTTTCCTTTAATTATTTTTTCTCTTGGAAATCTATTATGTTTCTAATAACATCCTTAGGATAGTAAAAATGATGTGAAGACATGACTCTTGTGTTGTGCCTTCAAAGAAGCAATAAAACCCTCATCATCATGATCCATTGGGTGTACTATCTTGAATTGGTTGGGTGCTAGGAGTTGTCCTAAGTTCTTCCAACCTACTTTCACCATGACAAAATCATCAAAGGTTTTCCACTCAAGGAAGAATCAACCCTTCTTCCATTATTCTGTAAAACGTGCCATATGCGATGCTCCCAATGAATCTTATTCTTAGTTTCACATACCTTGGGATTACATATGGGTTCATAGTAGTGCAATAAATTCTAAAGAAAGTTGTGTGAGGGTATGGGATTAAATCACCCTAGTTGTGATTCAAATTCAAATCAGGTTTTTCTCCATGGGTCTCAAAAATTCATGGATCTCCTTAGGGATCCTTGGTGGGTCATGAACAAAAAATCTTCTTAGATTTGAGGAAAGAAACATTGTTGAAGACCAAAAAATCAAATTTGGATTCATCCTTATTTGGGATTTGGGTCCAACACTGGATATGCAAATCAATGTCACCCTCCTTCTTTGTCAATGTCAAGTCTTGGCCAAAAAAAATTCCCCCCTCTATACAATAACATATGCATTAGTAAAGAGTACCACCCAAAGCCTACCAATTCCTTTCTTTCCTTGAGTGCTATCAAACCTTTATGCATTCTTTTTGATACATATGTTGCATAGTCATAGACTATGTTATATTTTGAGTGTTGGAGATGTGCTCCATGTACATGAGGTCTATTGGATGGTAGATGGTGCATCAATGCCAAGGATTTGGGACAAAGAGAAGACTATCTTCTTAAAATAATTTATAAATTATTTCATAGGGAAAGGCTCTAGTTCATCTTTTCAAATATTTATTAGCTTCATGTTCTCTCCCATACTTGTAGTTGTAGTATGAATGGATAACAATGTTGTTCTAAAAAGAGCCTTTGTCTCCCTGTACTCATCCTTGAAGAATTTGAGTTCAATTGAGATCATGTCCTTATTCCATTCATGTAGATTGAAGATATATGTTATTTATTCTCTATGTTATTTTAACTATCTCTTTATTATCATATGCCCTGATCACTCTCAAATAGGTTCATATCTTGTAGAAATGTCCTTCAACAGATCAACATCCATGTACACATTCAGAACCACTAGTGTTCCCAAATATAACCTCCAAGGGTTGCAGACAGGGACACCTAAATTCCTATTCCCAAACCAATTTTGAAATAGTTGCCACTGAAAATGGAAATTTGGCATCCTTGATACAACACATGTTATCTTTTAGCCCTTCTTAAACTTGATAGCCATAGAATAAAACCACTCCCTTGGATCTTTTACTTGTGGAGGGTTTCAATTGATCAATTATATATTGGGAGAGAGACCTTATTGGGGTTATTGAACTGAAAGCTTGATTTTTGGGTGCCATAGGTGAAGGGTAAAATCAAAAGAATCTAGGGTTTTGATAGAACAGTATTCACAACTTCACACCTCTATTCATAAACTAGGGCACAACTAGAAGGATGCAATTTTAGAGAGTTTGACAAGGCTTTCTAATTTTGAAGTAAATTTAAACCCTAATAAAGCAATTAAAAATCATACAAACAAATTTTAACAATAGATGTTCTCCCTATCTCAAGATCTTCAAATAAGATAGAGAAAGTGTTTGATCAAATTATGACTTTATACTAGCAAGAAACCCTAATTTTGATCCTGGTGAACTCTAAACTACGCTTTCTTGATCTCCAAGATGCTTATGAATCATTGGCAATCTTCAATTGTGTGGAAAATTCAACTTAAAATGAATTTAAGTTGAATTTTGGTGGCTCAAGGAATTTCTTCTACAATTACTATTAACTCGTGTAAAAGGCAACAACTCTCATATTTACAATTTTGATTTTGAATAATGTTAATCGATCTGATCTTGAAGTGGCACATCAAACGAACTAGATCAAGTCAAACCTATTTGAAATTCCATCCCCATCAGTCGCCATTCCATGGAATGATGAAATCCTGCCATTTGGATGCCAAGTCACTCATTTGTAGGGTCTATTAGGTCTCAAAAATGAAGGGTATAAATCCTAAGAGGATGCCATGGTATATGATGAGACTTGAAAAACTTTTCAACTAACAAACAGAGTTAACCAATATAGTTGATGGCTACCTACACTTTAGGCTTTGCTAAACCTAGGTGGGTGGAACTTGATAGATGAAGCATATTTAAGAGTTATGTGAATTAATTAGATGAAGCATATTCTAGAGTTCAATGCAAATTCTCTTGGGGAAGAAGGCATCCTTATTACATATCTTCAGGTGTTATCAAAACTTCATCTTCATCAATATTAGGGTAATCAACAAACTTGCTTACCTCAACCTTTTGATTCTTTGCTGATGGCTAACCTAATGGAAGAGAATCCCTAGGAGGTGAATCAATACCATATATGATAGGGTATTACTTCCTAAGAGATTCTTCCCTTGATCTCTTTGATGTAGTAGGGGTCGGCAATGTTTTATGTTTCTTTACCCTCCCCTTATTTCTAGAATAAATTCTTATCTTTGGTCCTGACTATTATGAGGGTCTTTATTCAAATACTATTATGGGATCCTGATCAACTACCATTGAATTTTCTTTATCCACTACTACATTCTCTACCCTTAATAAACCCACTAAGTTCTTGAATTTTTGAAGAACATACAAAGTTCTATTCAATTCACCTTGAATGTTGGGCATAGGGTCATAATTAGGATGTATATTTCTAGCTTACTCCATTTTATTAAAAGCTAAATACTTTTCCTTTAATTATTTTTTCTCTTGGAAATCTATTATGTTTCTAATAACATCCTTAGGATAGTAAAAATGATGTGAAGACATGACTCTTCTGTTGTGCCTTCAAAGAAGCAATAAAACCCTCATCATCATGATCCATTGGGTGTACTATCTTGAATTGGTTGGGTGCTAGGAGTTGTCCTAAGTTCTTCCAACCTACTTTCACCATGACAAAATCATCAAAGGTTTTCCACTCAAGGAAGAATCAACCCTTCTTCCATTATTTTGTAAAACGTTCCCTCTGTGATGCTCCCAATTGTGTCATGATCTCAATGAATCTTATTCTTAGTTTCACATACCTTGGGATTACATATGGGTTCATAGTAGTGCCATAAATTCTAAAGAAAGTTGTGTGAGGGTATGGTATTAAATCACCCTAGTTGTGATTCAAATTCAAATCAGGTTTTTCTCCATGGGTCTCAAAAATTCATGGATCTCCTTAGGGATCCTTGGTGGGTCATGAACAAAAAATCTTCTCAAATTTGAGGAAATAAACATTGTTGAAGACCAAAAAATCAAATTTGGATTCATCCTTATTTGGGATTTGGGTCCAACACTGGATATGCAAATCAATGTCACCCTCCTTCTTTGTCAATGTCAAGTCTTGGCCAAAAAAAATTCCCCCCTCTATACAATAACATATGCATTAGTAAAGAATACCACCCAAAGCCTACCAATTTCTTTCTTTCCTTGAGTGCTATCAAAACTTTATGCATTTTTTTTGATAGATATGTTGCATAGTCATAGACTATGTTATATTTTGAGTGTTGGAGATGTGCTCCATGTACATGAGGTCTATTGGATGGTTGATGGTGCATCAATGCCAAGGATTTGGGATAAAGAGAAGACTATCTTCTTAAAATAATTTATCAATTATTTCATAGGGAAAGGCTCTAGTTCATCTTTTCCAATATTTATTAGCTTCATGTTCTCCCCCATACTTGTAGTTGTAGTATGAATGGATAACAATGTTGTTCTAAAAAGAGCCTTTGTCTCCCTGTACTCATCCTTGAAGAATTTGAGTTCAATTGAGATCATGTCCTTATTCCATTCATGTAGATTGAAGATATATGTTATTTATTCTCTATGTTATTTTAACTATCTCTTTATTATCATATGCCTTGATCACTCTCAAATAGGTTCATATCTTGTAGAAATGTCCTTCAATAGATCAACATCCATGTACACATTCAGAACCACTAGTGTTCCCAAATATAACCTCCAAGGGTTGCAGACAGGGACACCTAAATTCCTATTCCCAAACCAATTTTGAAATAGTTGCCACTGAAAATGGAAATTTGGCATCCTTGATACAACACATGTTATCTTTTAACCCTTCTTAAACTTGATAGCCATAGAATAAAACCACTCCCTTGGATCTTTTACTTGTGGAGGGTTTCAATTGATCAATTATATATTGGGAGAGAGACCTTGTTGGGGTTATTGAACTGAAAGCTTGATTTTTGGGTGCCATAGGTGAAGGGTAAAATCAAAAGAATCTAGGGTTTTGATAGAACAGTATTCACAACTTCACACCTCTATTCATAAACTAGGGCACAACTAGAAGGATGCAATTTTAGAGAGTTTGACAAGGCTTTCTAATTTTGAAGTAAATTTAAACCCTAATAAAGCAATTAAAAATCATACAAACAAATTTTAACAATAGATGTTCTCCCTATCTCAAGATCTTCAAATAAGATAGAGAAAGTGTTTGATCAAATTATGACTTTATACTAGCAAGAAACCCTAATTTTGATCCTGGTGAACTCTAAACTACGCTTTCTTGATCTCCAAGATGCTTATGAATCATTGGCAATCTTCAATTGTGTGGAAAATTCAACTTAAAATGAATTTAAGTTGAATTTTGGTGGCTCAAGGCATTTCTTCTACAATTACTATTAACTCGTGTAAAAGGCAACAACTCTCATATTTACAATTTTGATTTTGAATAATGTTAATCGATCTGATCTTGAAGTGGCACATCAAACGAACTAGATCAAGTCAAACCTATTTGAAATTCTATCCCCATCAGTCGCCATTCCATGGAATGATGAAATCCTGCCATTTGGATGCCAAGTCACTCATTTGTAGGGTCTATTAGGTCTCAAAAATGAAGGGTATAAATCCTAAGAGGATGCCATGCTATATGATTAGACTTGAAAAACTTTTGAACTAACAAACAGAGTTAACCAATATGGTTGATGGCTACCTACACTTTAGGCTTTGCTAAACCTAGGTGGGTGGAACTTGATAGATGAAGCATATTTAAGAGTTATGTGACTTAATTAGATGAAGCATATTCTAGAGTTCAATGCAAATTCTCTTGGGGAAGAAGGCATCCCCTATTACATATCTTCAGGTGTTATCAAAACTTCATCTTCATCAATATTAGGGTAATCAACAAACTTGCTTACCTCAACCTTTTGATTCTTTGCTGATGGCTAACCTAACGGAAGAGAATCCCTAGGAGGTGAATCAATACCATATATGATAGGGTATTACTTCCTAAGAGATTCTTCCCTTGATCTCTTTGATGTAGTAGGGGTCAGCAATGTTTTATGTTTCTTTACCCTCCCCTTCTTTCTAGAATAAATTCTTATCTTTGGTCCTGACTATTATGAGGGTCTTTATTCAAATACTATTATGGGATCCTGATCAACTACCATTGAATTTTCTTTATCCACTACTACATTCTCTACCCTTAATAAACCCACTAAGTTCTTGAATTTTTGAAGAACATACAAAGTTCTATTCAATTCACCTTGAATGTTGGGCATAGGGTCATACTTAGGATGTATATTTCTAGCTTACTCCATTTTATTAAAAGCTAAATACTTTTCCTTTAATTATTTTTTCTCTTGGAAATCTATTATGTTTCTAATAACATCCTTAGGATAGTAAAAATGATGTGAAGACATGACTCTTCTGTTGTGCCTTCAAAGAAGCAATAAAACCCTCATCATCATGATCCATTGGGTGTACTATCTTGAATTGGTTGGGTGCTAGGAGTTGTCCTAAGTTCTTCCAACCTACTTTCACCATGACAAAATCATCAAAGGTTTTCCACTCAAGGAAGAATCAACCCTTCTTCCATTATTTTGTAAAACGTGCCATCTGTGATGCTCCCAATTGTGTCATGATCTCAATGAATCTTATTCTTAGTTTCACATACCTTGGGATCACATATGGGTTCATAGTAGTGCCATAAATTCTAGAGAAAGTTGTGTGAGGGTATGGTATTAAATCACCCTAGTTGTGATTCAAATTCAAATCAGTTTTTCTCCATGGGTCTCAAAAATTCATGGATCTGCTTAGGGATCCTTGGTGGGTCATGAACAAAAAATCTTCTCAGATTTGAGGAAAGAAACATTGTTGAAGACCAAAAAATCAAATTTGGATTCATCCTTATTTGGGATTTGGGTCCAACACTGGATATGCAAATCAATGTCACCCTCCTTCTTTGTCAATGTCAAGTCTTGGCCAAAAAAAATTCCCCCCTCTATACAATAACATATGCATTAGTAAAGAGTACCACCCAAAGCCTACCAATTTCTTTCTTTCCTTGAGTGCTATCAAAACTTTATGCATTTTTTTTGATAGATATGTTGCATAGTCATAGACTATGTTATTTTTTGAGTGTTGGAGATGTGCTCCATGTACATGAGGTCTATTGGATGGTTGATGGTGCATCAATGCCAAGGATTTGGGATAAAGAGAAGACTATCTTCTTAAAATAATTTATCAATTATTTCATAGGGAAAGGCTCTAGTTCATCTTTTCCAATATTTATTAGCTTCATGTTCTCCCCCATACTTGTAGTTGTAGTATGAATGGATAACAATGTTGTTCTAAAAAGAGCCTTTGTCTCCCTGTACTCATCCTTGAAGAATTTGAGTTCAATTGAGATCATGTCCTTATTCCATTCATGTAGATTGAAGATATATGTTATTTATTCTCTATGTTATTTTAACTATATCTTTATTATCATATGCCTTGATCACTCTCAAATAGGTTCATATCTTGTAGAAATGTCCTTCAATAGATCAACATCCATGTACACATTCAGAACCACTAGTGTTCCCAAATATAACCTCCAAGGGTTGCAGACAGGGACACCTAAATTCCTATTCCCAAACCAATTTTGAAATAGTTGCCACTGAAAATGGAAATTTGGCATCCTTGATACAACACATGTTATCTTTTAACCCTTCTTAAACTTGATAGCCATAGAATAAAACCACTCCCTTGGATCTTTTACTTGTGGAGGGTTTCAATTGATCAATTATATATTGGGAGAGAGACCTTGTTGGGGTTATTGAACTGAAAGCTTGATTTTTGGGTGCCATAGGTGAAGGGTAAAATCAAAAGAATCTAGGGTTTTGATAGAACAGTATTCACAACTTCACACCTCTATTCATAAACTAGGGCACAACTAGAAGGATGCAATTTTAGAGAGTTTGACAAGGCTTTCTAATTTTGAAGTAAATTTAAACCCTAATAAAGCAATTAAAAATCATACAAACAAATTTTAACAATAGATGTTCTCCCTATCTCAAGATCTTCAAATAAGATAGAGAAAGTGTTTGATCAAATTATGACTTTATACTAGCAAGAAACCCTAATTTTGATCCTGGTGAACTCTAAACTACGCTTTCTTGATCTCCAAGATGCTTATGAATCATTGGCAATCTTCAATTGTGTGGAAAATTCAACTTAAAATGAATTTAAGTTGAATTTTGGTGGCTCAAGGCATTTCTTCTACAATTACTATTAACTCGTGTAAAAGGCAACAACTCTCATATTTACAATTTTGATTTTGAATAATGTTAATCGATCTGATCTTGAAGTGGCACATCAAACGAACTAGATCAAGTCAAACCTATTTGAAATTCTATCCCCATCAGTCTCCATTCCATGGAATGATGAAATCCTGCCATTTGGATGCCAAGTCACTCATTTGTAGGGTCTATTAGGTCTCAAAAATGAAGGGTATAAATCCTAAGAGGATGCCATGCTATATGATTAGACTTGAAAAACTTTTGAACTAACAAACAGAGTTAACCAATATGGTTGATGGCTTCCTACACTTTAGGCTTTGCTAAACCTAGGTGGGTGGAACTTTATAGATGAAGCATATTTAAGAGTTATGTGACTTAATTAGATTTAAGGATCTACCCTAAGTGTCATAAAGTGTGGAATAGATGAAGGCTTGTTAACTACTCCTACTCTTAGTACTAAGGTTTGGAATATGAATGTTTGAATAATTTTTTGTGATGTTTTAAAGTGGAATTGCTATGACCAGTGCCTATTTATCTTGGGCTAATCAATTCTAGAGGTGAATTATGATTATGGAGACATTTTTTAATGAGATGGGTATATCCTTTTTTAGCCTAACTCAAATAGTTGGACACTTTGAATGTCTGCACTTAATGCAAGTGCACAAGTATGTCAGTTATTTAGACTCTTCTTAATGATCCTAGTGATATCCCCTTATGTTACAGTGAGGTTGTGAAAGGATTTAATTCAGATGTGAAGGGAAACCAATTAAGATGATCTATTTAAAATTATTTTAATCCAAACAAGAACCTATTAAATAAAAATTCTTAAAAGGAATTTTAATTATTTTGCACAAAGAAACCAATCAACAACACCACACAACTACAAAAAATGTGTATTGAAAAATGAAATGTATATCCACACACTCCATTTGAATAACATAAAACACCACTTTGGAGACTGATAGGTTGTCGTTAGGTCCTACAACTTTAGAATAATTGAATGTCAATTAGTCGATCGGGCAGTGTTGAAGGCAGTATGTAGAAGGATATTATTTGAATAACTCATTTTCTATTTTTCTATTTTTATTTTAAACTTACATAAATCAAGTCTAATCGAAGGCCATTAATTTTTTAACTAGAAAATAATATTACTCTAAGAAAATCCAGAAATACTAAATTAAATAGCATAAGAAAACAAATTTAGAAAGCATTACAACTAAACTAGAAAGCATGGAAACAAGGAAACTAAACAACTGATGTATTATAGAAACAAAAAAGTAAGGGAATAGAAAATTAAAAATATTTTAAATAGTAAATGATTTTATCAAATACAAAAGATAACTTATAAAAATTTAAAAAAATGGTGCTCCGGAACTAAAGACTCGACTCTTCAACAACTTGTTACTTCCTACTGAACAAAAATTTACCTTTAACAAGGAAAATAACTTAACAGTAAAATACTTATCTATCTAGGCTAACTCCCCTCGAGTGGCCAACTCGTGGGCTAATACTTCATCTTTAAATCACATAAGCTACAGGTTCTCAAATCCTTTTATTACAAATAGTCGTCATCATTCAAAATTCAACAGTTACCAATAGACAAAAATCAAATAACTCATTTCAACAGCGCTTTGAAAAACCATGTGAATAGTATAACGATACTTCCTCTCTGTCTCTTCCATTACTTTTGAAATTAAAATTTTATATATAACTTCTTAACTAAATCCTAAATTTAAGATGGCATGGATAGCCACTGAAAAAGTCTTCCTTAACTTAAAACTTACTTCAATTTCTTTTAGAGCTCTTAAACATGTAGAAGGCTCGAGAAGAGCCATAAAGTTTTTAACAAAAGAATTTAAAGAAACTGAAACTAAATCTTTGGTGAACCATCCAAGCATCTAGGAGTGGGTTCACAACATTACTCTTAAGGCACGTGCTGGCTAAACTTCTGCAATAGCCGCATAATGACCTATTATTCCCTACAAAAATGCTCAAATCAACCCATTAAACCTGCTTTGGTAAATTTCCTCAATTGATCAAAAGAAAGAAAGAAAGTTTAATTTTTCCTTAAAATCAGCAATTACTTCTAATAAAGTTGAATTAATTGGCATAGGCTTAGGATTGAGTTAGCAAAAGTAAGCTTTCTAGATTTTATTATGATGAAGTTATTTTTACCTCATCATTTCCTCCTCTACCTAATTTCTGGTAGGTCCTCCCGCTCCATACTTAAACCCCCAGGTTCTATTCAATTCCTCATAAAGAGTACTGAGATCATGTGTTTCCTTGGTTGATGCATCAAAAACTTTAGGGTTATGAATGAACCCTCTATGAAACATCACACTCTCCCTCCATTCATTAAAAATTATTTCATTCTAATCTATGAAAATATTATAGGCCAAGGGTGGATTAAGTAGCAAGGGAGGTCTATATTTCATTCCTATCCATTTTATTCTCAGATTTTTCAAGATTTTAACTAGATCATCAACCCTTCTAAATGACCATCTGATGTTTAGAGAAGAATTAACTTCTCTTTTCTTTAAGTAAGTTGGTAGAGGGGTGAATCTTTCTTTGCAAGCATGCCATGCGTTTCCAATTAATTTCTATCCATTTTCCATGAAATTGGCATAACATAGCTTGAGGCTATTTTCATACCTTCCCTTCATATTTTCATTAATAAGGAGAGACAAAAATGTAGCGTTGAACCCATCAGGCCTTGAATTTGGGTACCTTATCTGGAGACCCATTGTTCTCTCTACTTGTGTTAACTCTTTTGTTCGATCCTGCCAATGAATTTGATTCCTCATGGTTGAGAGAAATGCCCTCAATTCTACCTCTCCAACAAACAAATTGATAAGGAAATTTGTATAATTTTCTAATAACAAGTCATGCAGAAAGAATTCACAAATTAAATCTTGGTCTTTAGAAGTTAACTCTACTAATATTTTAACAAACTCTTTGTCATTAGGCTCATAGGGTTGATCATTATAGATCCTAAACACTTTCCATCTTAGTCATTGTTCAGTCAAAAAAATTGAGTAAATTCTTGATGGTCTTCTACAATTCAGCAAATAGTCCACAAGTTGGCATGCATCCTGCTTCCCTCTATAGGCCTTGTAAAATGACTCCTTCAAGAGCACCAATTCCTTGTTCAGCTTGTGATTTTCAGCTTGGACATTCCTGAGGAATTAAAACTTTTCCATCCATTTTATTAGTAGAGGTGGAATGTGGACCTGGAATGAATCAGTTACAACTCATTCAATCTGAATTTCTTTGGACTCCATTTGGGGTTTCACAGTGCATTCTCTCAATTCCTAATCTAGTTCAACTACCTCACTGATGGAAGTGTTCAACTCTAAAGTTTTTATTTTCTTGTCCTCCTCGAAAGTTGTGAGCATGAGCACAAAATTTTATTTTATTCTTTCCATTTCTGCATCTTTGTGTGCAATGTCCACAATATAAGTTTTATGCTTCTAATACTGCTCCTGCATTTATTCTTGTAACTTATAGATTTTTGAGTCTTTTTCTTGCAATTGAAGCTTCAAGCCCTATATTTCTTGATCTCTTTTATTTATTATAGCACTTTGCATAGCCAACTCTTCTTTCTACAATTCTATAAATTTATTATTTTTAGACAATTGCCTTTGTAAATCATCAATTTCTACTTTACACTTTTCTATTTCAGTAATGACACTACTTGTTTCAGCTGCTCCAACAATTTAATTTACAATGGATGACAAAATTTCTGGCATACTATCATCCCCCTCATATTATCTTCCCTAAATTTCATCATTGAATATTTCCTCAATATGTGCAGAATGGAAAGGAAATGCTTCACCTGAATCCTCTTTATTTAGAGGTACCTCCTCTTCACTAGCATGCTCTAAAATTTCTATGGGCTCTGGTGGCTACTTAGGATTTTTCTTTTGTGAACTTCCCTCCTTACCTTGTATTGGGGTTTTGGAGAATTCAGAAGCCAACCACTTACTCCTTCTGAGTGGAGGTGATTCTTGGAAAATGACGGGTGTTCTATTTTTCCTCGTTTTCTTCTTTCTTGGTTAACTTTTGTCAGAATGAATAATATCAACCTATTCTAGAAGGTCAGATGTTTTGAATTTATCACCGTATAGGTCTAGAAAATCCTCACTAGGAATGGTGGGATTAAGAGCTTTCAGAGCTGAAGAGCCCTTAGGGGAAATTTCTCCAGATGATGGAATAGCCTATTGGGATGGTTCCCCCTATTCAATGGTTCTTGCAATTACAAGATTCTCCGTTTTCTCTAAAAATTTCTCCCATTTTCCCTTGGGTTTCTTACGGAAGTGGTACTTGCCAATTATCTGAATTAACCCATGATGTTTCAAAGGCTCGGTCCCCATTTTATACTTCTCTATGGAATTATTTAAGGAATCACACAAGAATTCAGGCATATTAACCCTAAGAGTTGGGTCCTCCTTCCCATGACATAAATGGGTCAACATACGAAAGGCATGGCCTACAACTATAGTAAGTTGACCCTCACAAGTAAAATACTTAACAATCCATGCAACAGCAATACCCCAAGGTTCTAATATGGAGGTTCTCTAGAATCCCTTATTTTGTCCCCTAGTACTTATTACTACCATATGGGTCTCCCTCTCTAACAAATAATTCAGATAATTTCTAGTACATAATTTGAGAGGTTTCTTTTATATTTATGCCTGTATTATCTAATCTAGATAAGTGAGAAATAATTTTGGAGCTTACCTTGAAATGCTTCCCTTGAAGTACCACTTCACCATTTGTGTAGTTCTCAGCAAAAGATCTTACCAACTTTTCATTATAGCCTTCAAACTTTCTGATGAAGTTTAACCACCCTGCTTCCTCAAACAACCTAGAGATATTACTCAATCCCAACAATTTTTCTGCTCAATTTGGCTCTCCCTTTCTTTTACCACCCCCCATTTCCTTATTTCACTTTTCTAAAGATTTTAGTTCCATGTCAAAGCTCACATGCAGGTTTCTTTTGAAAATATTTCCTCTGAAATCACTTATTTGTTTTATTTGCACCTTATGCTTCAATGATTTCCAATTTGCATGGAGGTTTGTGAAAGGCTTTGCCATACAAGTAGTTGATCACCGGGTGGCACAAATTGCTAAATTGTAATTGAAGTTTGTGCCAATTAATTATTCTTCATTCGAAAATAACTACCTACTTAAAGCGAAATTAATACTTACCCATGTTTTGTGATCGTTCTAAGATCTTATACCTCATAGATTTGATAGGATGACATTAAGGCATGGGCTGAGGTGACTGGCAACATTATTATGATATGGGTGCGAAATTCTATGGGTGATGAAGCTATCAATGAGGAGTATGAAATTGGGTGGCTTATTTATGACTAGAGAAAAAAATATAAAGATAGATGTATGGGATATTCTGGAAAAAGAATTGTGAAAATTTAAAATTTTGAAAAAGGTGGTGGAAAACAAGTGAATAAGTTCCAGAGCATGTAATTTGGTCAATGTGCTTGAAATGAGTGCATAAGTTTTAGAGCATCGATGTGTGGTGCGGCCAAAACAAGAATGAAATAGAGGTTCTAGAGCATCACTGAAAGATGCAACTAAAGCAGCAATGGAATGAAAGTATCTGGAGCAACAATGGAATGAAAGGTTCTAGAGCATCACTGAAAGATGGAGCTAGAGAAGAAATGGAATGAAAGTTTCTGGAGCATCGCTGAAAGATGTAGCTGACGCAAAAACAAAATGAAAGGTTCCAGAGCATCGCTGAAAGATGCAACTGGAGCAGCAACAAAATGAAGGGTGGAGTGACATGAAAAATAATTTTTGAACTTCATGAGCTTTAAACCTTAGTGCAAAACACCTCTTCAACATGACGAAATTTATACAAGTTCCAGAGCATCAGGCTTGAAAACATCAAGTTCTAGAGCATCGGTACCGACATCATAATGTTTCAGAGCATCTTTGGAGGGTGCTCCAGAAGTTATTTTCTTCATTTTGAGAAGTCCTGAAAAAAAGTGAAAAAAATATTTGGCTAAGTCCAAAAATGACGAAATATTTAATGAAGGAAAAAATCTCAGCATACATGTCCATTTATTGCATATTTTTTATTGTTTTTTTTTTTTTAATAACAACATAACATTGTTACTAGATAGACTCTTCCATGGCAGAGTCAACACATTGGACCTCACCCTGCATTTTGACCATCCTTGTAAAGTATTCCCTGCTGACTAGCTTATGGTAGACATGTAAGCGATGACCATTAACCAACAGAGTTCATGTGTCACTATCGATTGGTTTCAACCAAACAATTCCATTCGAAAAGACTTGATCAACTTCATTAGGTCCCAGCCAGTGAGTCGTGAGCTTCCTCTTATGATCCTTGTATGTTGAATCATATAACAGGGCCCAGTCCCTATTATGAAACTAATTTTTCTTAATATGTTTATCCTGCCACACTTTCTGTTAATGTTGAATTAGTTTTGTTTGATGGACGACGTCTAAATGAAGCTCATCCAATTCACTTAGTTTCAAAACTTGTTCAACTTAGGTTCGTTTTAAATCTAGACCTAATTCCATAGTCGTTCGTAGAGTTTTTAGTTCAAACTCAATGGGAAGAAGAGGCTTCTTCCCAAATATGAGCTCATAGGGGCTTAATCTAGTCATAGATTTCCAGGTTGTGTTGTATGCCCATACGGCTTTAGGGAGTTTCCTGGTCTAGTCTTTCCTTCAAGTTCTCTATTAGTTACTTCTACCTAGCCATTCAATTGAGGGTGGTAAGGGGATGACTTCCTATGGCTTACCTGAAAATGATTGGTAAATGCCAAGAGCACTCGGGACATGAATTGGGGTCCCTGATCAGTTACGATAGTTTGAGAAGCTCTAAATTTAAGGAAGATTTTACTATAAAGGAAGTCTACAACCTGCTCTTCCCTAGCTATTCTTAAGGCTTGAACTTCAACCCATTTTTTCAGGTAGTTAGTGCAAACTAGTATATAGTATTTCCCTTGAGAGGAAGGATCTATGGGTCCGATAAAATCTAAACCCCATTTTTTGAAAGGTTCAAGGACTACCTATGGCAGCAACGAAATTTCTGAAGAAGTATTTGGTCTTCCTACCCTTTGAAATTCATCACAATGATGAACATAGTTCTTAATGTCTTTGTGCATTGAGGGCCAATAGTATCCGATGCCTAGGAATTTGTGGGAAGTTCTCTTTGTGGAGTAATGTCCTCCCGAAGGGTCATCATGATAGACCCTTAGAATGTTGTAGGTTTCATCCGCTCTTACACATCTCCTCAAAATTATGTTAGGACCACAATGAAATAACATTCCATGAATCCACTTGAACTATGCACTTTCCTTGATTAGACGCTTCTTTTTCTTAGATGTGAATCCAGGAGGTACCTCTGAAGTAGATAAATAGTTAGCGATATCTACAAATCAAGGTGATTTTACAAAAAATATAATTAAATTTTCATCTAGGAAATCATCCTGTACAAGGGTACTGCCATCTTCTTCATATTTGATTCATGATAGAAAATCAGCTACCACATTATATTTCCCTGGTTTATCAAGAATCGTGGCATTAAACTCCTAAAGGAGCAATATCCATCTCATAATTCGACCATTAACCATGGGTTTATTCATTAGGTACTTCACAGCTGAGTGGTTCATATAAACTATGACCCTATACCCCATAATAGTGTGAACAATAGCTAGGAATTCCTTTTCTGTTGTATAATTCTTTTCTGCTGGAGTAAGATTTTTGTTGATGAAATATATAGCATACTTCCCCCTATTCTCATCTTCTTATCCCAGAACTACACCAATAGCATCATCAGAAGAATCAACATAGAGATAAAAGCGAGTACTCCAATTTGGCACTCTCAGATTGGGAGCAAAGACAATATTTTCTTTGATTTCTTCAAATGATTGTTGAAACTCAGATGTCCAGATAAACTCCACTTCTTTCTATAAAAGAGAGAACATAGGAGCTACAATTTTACTAAAGCCTTCTATGACCTTCTATAGTAACCAACGTGTCCAAGAAAACTTCTTACATCTGTGTAATTTTATTCCTTCTGAGGAAATATGATGACCTAAGACTATTCCTTGTTCCACCATTATTAAGAATTTATCATGGCTAAGGGATAGTCTATTTTCCTCAAAAACTTGTAGAACTCGATCTAGGTTCTCAAGAGCTTCGTCATATGTTGACCCATAGACTATAAAATCATCCATGTAGACCTCGACACAATCATTAACGAGAGTGAAAAATATGGCAAGAATAGCTCTCTGAAAGATCGCTGGAGCGTTGCACAGTCCAAATAGAAGCACTTTATATGCAAATGTGCCCCAAGGGTAGGTAAATGTGGTTTTTTCTTGGTCTTCTAGAGCAACTTGTATCTAATTATAACCACTAAATCCATCGAGAAAGGAGAAATACTTACTCCCAGCCAAGTTTTCCAGGACCTGATCAACGAATGGTAAGGGAAAATAATATCTATAAGTGGCTTTATTAAGTTCGCGATAATCTACACAGATTCTCCACTTCCCATTTTTCTTTGGGAATACCACCATAGGTGATACCCATTTACTATGAGAGATTGGATAAGTAAACCAGCATGAAGGAGTTTCTCAGTTTTGATTTTGACCAAATCCTTCAATGCAGGATTGAGTCTCCTTTGTGGTTGCCAAACAGGCCTTATACTAATGTCTGTGTAAATGTGATGAGTAAAAACACTTGGGTGAGTTCCCCTCATGTCCATATAATACCAAGCAAAAGATTTAAATCTTTGAACCAACACATTGAACAACTACTTATCGTCTTCAGTTTTTGTTAACTAGCTATTGATATTCAAAGTTTTTCCTGGTAATAACATTATCGATTTTGTTCTAGGATGAACCGAGGTCACAACAACATATTAAGAGGACAACTATGAGGTACCAGTTGGTGAAACCTTGTGATATCCTCATAGAAATGAATTGTTATGGGCATCATATTTTCCAAGGGACAAGGCATTCCCATTGTAGCATAGCTATGTTCCATCCCATTTATATCAATTGATTGCCCAAAGATTCTTTTGGCATCCATCACTTCTTCCTCATTCGAGGTTGTAGCAAGGTGTGCTATTTTGTTTACTAACTCTCCCTCCAGTTCTTCGTCATGTTGTTTAATTACTACCATGGTTAGGGAGGTTAAACTGTCTAAACCATTTGATTCCTCAGGTTCATCAACCTAGACCTTTTTGTGCTCAATAGGTTTAGCAGGGGGATATAAGAACAAGCGTTTGCTATCTTGACCATAAAAAATGGTCATTCCCCCTTCCCTACAATCCTTATTAGCAGCAACCATTTCCAGCAAGGGTCTTCCAAGAATTATAGGGTAGCTATCCTTAGGTGTAAGTGACTGGATTACCTGGAAGTCGACTGGATAATCCCATCCATTCACTTTGACAAGGATGTTTTTAATGACACCCTTTGGGATGGATATAGTCTGATTTTCCATTTGTAAGATTGTGGTTGTAGGATTTAAATCAATTAAACCTAATTTTTCCATTGCATCCACCATCATCAGATTAATAGCTACCCCTAGATCTACTAGTGCATTTCGTATTGTAACCTTGTTGATTGTAATGGTTATAAGTGGACTCCCAGGATCATCGTATTTCAGAGCAATAGTCTTTCTAGACAAAAAATCAGCTAAATAACCATCAATATGAAAAATATTTATCTTTTTGGCTTCCTCCCTAGTGTATCACATTAAGCCCTAATGCAACGCAACTGCACATTTTTGAAGTGTATCACATTAAGCCCTATAACATTTTCATGTTCAATAGAATAGACTAGTGTATTTTGGTGATTATTTTTAGGATTGAGAAGCGGTTGCACTTGAAGCTAAGTTCGGTTTACCTGCTCATTCTAAGGAGGGTTTTGAGCTAGAGGTAATAGATTTTGTTGTTGATTTCTCCTTGGTTCAGTATAGAACTGTTTTGTGCTCAATTCCGTTGGAGGACTGCATGGTGTTGGTACCACTATTGTTGGGGTTGATTTGACCACTGTTGATTTCCCCATGTTTGGTTTGTCCACTCAGGGGATCCCCAATAAGGAGTTCCCCAGTTAGGTAGAGGAGACCGGTTCCAAGATGGAGTCCATTGATTATGAGTCTAGTTATTTTGTGGTCTCCATGTAGGATTAGAATTTTTTCCATAAGGGAAATTACCTCCTTGATGTTGGTTTAAGGCATGTATTTCTTCTTCAACTTGAATGGTTTTTTTCTTAGTATTCTTAATAACTGACAAAATCTCGCACTAGTTTGTAGGATGGTTTTTCTCACACAATTGACAAACATTGACTTTATCCAAAGGACACTCACCCAATAGGTGTTTATTCTGACACCTTGGACAATAAGTTGACAAGGTCTCAACGTTGCGATTTTTAGCTTGTATACCATCTAATGTGGTATTCAACTACATGAGAATATCCATTTTCAGATTTTATATTTCTTCGCGTAGCTTACCTATCTCATTAAACCCTTTAAAAATATTAGTTTAGTGGATTCCTCCCTGAGTAAGGGAGAAATTCTGACATAACTCACATATTTCTTCTAGAGTTAATTGAGATACATCACCTTTTCCCATTAAATCAAGATTTCTTCAAGTGTCATCATCAAGACCTTTAAGAAATATTATTTTGAGAATCTCTACACTAATGATCATTTCTCCACATCTTTTGGAGAGGAAGAGGAACCTATCGAGATAATCCTCCAAAGTTTCATCCTTGTTTCATCTCAGCTTAAATAGCTCCTCCTTATGATCACTTACCCTACATTAACTCTGGTATTTTTGCAAGAAGACAGTCTCCATTTCCTCCAAGGATGTTATACTACAAGAACCCAATCCCATAAACCAGCAAATTGTTGAGTCCTTTAAATTCGACGGAAAGAGCTTCAAATTTTGGTTTTCGTTCTTGTAATCATAAGTCTGACACAGGACTTTAAACTCAAAGAGAAATTGGTCTGGGTGTTCCGAGGATAAACCATGGAAGGTTGGAAGGAAAGTTAGGGAAATTTTCTTCATGATAGTATCATCATCATCATCTAACATAATAGGATAGGTAAACGTTCTAGGGGGCTGAGGTTCATTGTGGTTAGGTTAAGCTCTATGATCTCCCATGATGTTCAGAAGAGTATGTTCCTCAAAAACAACTTCCTCTATAATTGGCTATTCTGCTAGTTGCTTGATAGGTAAATGATGAAAAGCCTCAGGTGGAGTAGGCTCAAATAAGTCTTTAGAAGTGTGGTCGTCTGAGCCTTGGGCTTCCATATGTATGATTGGTACATATTTTATGGGGGTCTTTGGTATAAAATGTCCATGAGGGCCTCTTTTCTGGACTATGCAAAAAATAAATCCGACTAAGAAATTTTTTGCATAAAACATTGTATTCAAATCATCTCCTAATAACACTTAAGCACAAAGGATTTTTAAGAAGTTCCCTGGCAACGGCACCAAAAAGTGATAGGTTGTTGTTAGGTCCTACTACTTTAGAATAATGGAATGTCAATTAGTCGATCGGGCAATGTCCAAGGAAGTTTGCAGAAGGAGATTATTTGAATAACTCATTTTGTATTTTTCTATTATTCTTTTAAACTTAAAAAAATCAAGTCTAATCTAAGGCCATTAATTTTTTAACTATAAAATAATATTACTCTAAGAAAAATGAGAAATACTAAATTAAAAATCATAAGAAACTAATTTAGAAAGCATTACAACTAAACTAGAAAGCATGGAAACAAGCAAACTAAACAACTGATGTATTAGAGAAACAAAAAATTAAGGGAATAGAAATTAAACATCTTTTAAACAGTAAAGGATTTTATCAACTACAAAAGATAACTTATACAAATTAAAAACAATGGCACTCTAGAACTATAGACTCGACTCTTCAACAACTTGTTACTTCCTACTGAACAACAATTTACCTCTAAAAAAGAAAATAACTTATCAGTAAAATACTCATCTATCTAGGCTAACTCCCCTCGAGTGGCCAACTCACAAGCTAATACTTCATCTTTAAATCACATAAGCTACAGGTTCTCAAATCCTTTTACTACAAAAATTCATCATTATTTGAAATTCAATAGTTACCAATAGACAAATATTAGATAACTCATTTTAATAGTGCTTTGAAAAACCATGTGAATAGTATAACGATACTTCCTCTCTATCTCTTTCATTACTTTTGAAATATTTTATAGATAAATTCCTAACTAAATCATAAATTTAACATGGCATGGATAGCCGTTGATAAAGTCTTCCTTAACTTAAAACTAACTTCGATGTCTTTTAAAGCTCTTAAACATGTACAAGGCTCGATAAGAGCAATAAAGTTTTTAACAACATAATTTAAAGAAACTGAAACTAAATCTTTGGTGCATCATCCAGGCATCTAGGAGTGGGTTCGCAACATTACTCTTGAGGAACATGCTAGCTAAACTTCTGCAACAACTACATGATGACCTGTTATTCCCTACAAAAATGCTCAAATCAAACCATTAAACCTACTTTGGTAAATTTCCTCAATTGATCAAAAGAAAGAAAGAAAGCATAATTTTTCCTTAAGAGAAGAAATTACTTCTCCTAAAGTTTAATTAATTGGCATAGGCTTAGGATTGAATTAGAAAAAGTAATATTTCCAGATTTTACTATGATGAGGTTATTTTTACCTCATCAAAGACAACCAAATAACATGTAAGAATATTAATCCATACAAAAATTGAACACTTGAAAGAAAATTAGTACTTATGTGTAACCTTCCCCATTATATTAATCTTCAAATGATATGCATTATAATAATAGTATTTTGATATGAAATAGATGGGAAATATTTTTCAATATATCTTCATATTATTCCTACTCTAAAACTAGAAATGATGTGATATTTCTTCACTTCAATCACCACATGTTCAACATATATAGAAATATCTTGAAGAGGGTATACGTCTTTGTAAGTGTCTCTTGGAATTAACAACAATGAAACATTAACAATTAAGCTAGATAATGAGCCACAAATGAACTTGTGTTATATGATATAAATATTCTTGACTCAAGTGTGTATCAGCATCTTCTAGAGAATTCCTCACAATAATATTCATAATGACTATCCTCTCCAAACAATCACAAGCCTCTTCTAATGCTAGATCTACATTCTTAGTTTCTCCCAAGGTTCCCTATAGTATCAGTTGGCATTATTTCATCAATTCAAATTGACCTTTTAGTTCTCCATTATCTTTGAATAGTGCAAGAACACCTTATTTTGAAGCATCAAAAAATTCCTTCGCATCTTCTTGAAGTTTCTTGTAATATTCTTTATGTTTTCTCATCATTTCCTCAACAACTATAATGGCTACAGTATCAGATTTGTTCATCTTTTGTATTTATTGAAGTATCTGATGAAACTTGTCATTTATCCTTTTATGTTCTTGAATGGAAGTGTGAATTTTGGAATTAGTCACCTAGAACTTATCCATCCGAATCACTAAATTAGTGTGCCTCTTCTAAAATATTGTAGAAAGTGTTTTAAATTTAGCTTTGCTCACTTAAGTCTATACTTCCCCACTTTTATCCTTTGATTGAGAACCTTCTCCTTGATTTATCATGGTGGTGGATCCTTTGACTATGTCCTTGACTATGTCTCTCAGGAAATCATTTTCTTTGAGCATTCTCTCATTGTTCAAATTGTACATATCATGTTCTTTGATCAACATTTGAATTTAAGCCTTATTCAACTTGGCTAAATTTATGATAATATAAACTGTGACCATGAGATTAGCTTATCCTACTTTTAATTTCATCACATGACCAAATGATTTCTCAGTATCAATGATCAAAGATTTTTTATGTGGGGGGTATAGATCCCAAATCATTAGAGAACTTTCACTAGGATTGTATCTTGTATCTTGACCCAATGTATACATTTTTTACCCCTTCTGGACTGAGCTTGTGTTTGGCACTATTATTATGTAAAAAACTATCAAAAACAAGAGAAGAGTTTAAGTACCAACTAGGGAAGATCATCACACTAGACTTCTCTAATAGTTTTCTTCCTTTCTCAAGTGTCATTTTCTTCATTTCATTCTCTACATCCACCTTTAATTTGTTAAGAAACTAGCCTTCATTACTAGGTGTAATTTCTATGATTGATTCCATTATTGTCTTCCCCTTTTGTTTATATGAAAATGATTTAAATTCAGGGACTTAATGAACTAGTCATCTAAGACAAAGGACTTATAAGCCAATTTCTTACTATCAGTATCAGATGATTCCTCAACTCCCCATTCTCTATTTGGAGGTTGATATTCTTCAATTCTCAACTTGGGGATCTTATCAGGTTGGCCTTGGGGTTCATTTTCATCCTAAAAAGATCCCTCGCTACTATAGGACAACACTTATGCTTCATGTATCTCCTTCATCTTTTATTTTCTATATCTCTATTGTATTTATTAATTGCCAATTCGACCTCTATTTCTTCCATATTTCTGATAATATGAGGATATGGTATATGAACATGTCAACTTAAATTTTGTTTCTTTCTTGCATATTATATAAATCCTTCAGGATCAAATCCCTTACTTGGTGTAGGCTTCTTCATATTTTAGTGTGACAACTTATCCAAAATAAAATTATACCCTTCTTTTGAAACCATAGTAAAATCCCCAAAACATAATGCACTAGGCATGGACGATTTTTTCACATGCACTCAAGTTCATGAAATATGAATAGTCCAATTGCTTGATAATATCTAGATATGCAATCCTATCAGGCACAATTTTGGGAAACAGGAAAGGTGTGTCTTCAAAACCATAAACTTTGATCATGGTAGAGTCAATATAGTAATACCAGCCACCCCAATTATGACTTACAATTAAGGGTCCAATGAAATCCTTAGGCCTTCAATTTTATTTATTTCAGTAGATAATGAATAATCAAAAGGGTGATTATAAAACTTGTAGATTTTCTTAACGTAATATTCATCAAAAAAAATAAAATTGAGTTGATAAACCTATTGTCCCAAATAGAGGTCCATAGTTCTACTAGTAATGACTGACCTCTTTATCCAACTATGTAATTTGTAATTCCTCTCGCCACATTCCCAATTATTTCCCATAGTATAGTATCATGTGCATGAGAGGGGAAGAGTGTTTAAAGTACATTATGGGAGAACCATTCTTGATAGCTATCAGCCCTTACTCAATCCCTTTGGAAAAATGTGAAGCATAATTGAAAGGTATTGCATTGTTGCATTGTATGTCTACTACGATCACCATTGGCCCTAGAGACATATTTTTATATACCTTTGTTCCCATTAATTGACCCACCGAGAAGTAAGTGCATTTCAAATAGGGCTCAAGAAAATAAACATGGAAGGGAGGTATGTCACCCTCTTTGAGTGGTACCAGGTTCCCGTCTTTTCTAGGTCTGTGTAAGAGTAACCTCCATCCCTTGTAGGTGGTGTCCATTCTCCAATACTTATTTTCCAATTCCTCATGCACTATGGGTTGGTCGCATGTGTCATCTAGGCCATAAACCTCAAAAAGTAAAATTTTGGAAAAATTTATGAAAGGTTCTCCTTGTGGATTGAAAATGGCTTTAAGGTCTAAGTTATAATGTTTTTCTATAATTCTCCTGAGGCCTATATTCACAAAGATTTTGGGAACAACTATTTTCCCTAAATTGAAATTTCAAGGATTATAAACTGGTTCAAATCTACTTCTATGAGAATAATGAAACATAAATAATTCACATCCCCTAATGGGGGTCCACACATCTCCTACTTGTTTGAATTTATCTTCTAATCTCTCTACATCAACCCTCAATTGTGGAGACCTTGTTGGAAACACAAGGGCAGAAAAATGAGAGGGGGGGTGAATCAGTTGTCATAGAATTTAAAACTTATTAAATTTACTAACACCTATTCTCAGATCTAATTAATAACCATGAAATCATAAATCAACACCACATCAAAAACACATATAAAACCAATATTTTTGTGTGGAAACCCTGTTAGGGAAAAAACCACGGTGGAGGTTAATCCACAAGTTTATACTCTACTAAAAGTATGCAAAAATGGGGAGTGCACATGAATTGAAGCACACTTCATAGAGATCACTGCTCAATTATAAAAAGGCTTACTATCCAAGGGAAGACTCACTATCTTACTGTAATGTCCTACCACACAACCCTAGAGGAAGTTGCAAACAACTACTTAAATAGGCTAATTTTTTTGTTTAAGAAAAATTAACATGAAAGTTCACTACCCATTGCCAACAACCTCTAAGGTTACGAGACATAGGTTATATAGAACCTCAACAAAAAACATGAACTTAAACCATGCCATTCATTTAATCAATAATTAAACACATACATTCCAATTAAGATATTTTACATCAAGCATAAAGATAACTTTCCATTTCATTAATCTATTCATTAGCCAATAAGCTTACAACACTCATTCCCCGAATGAGGCAAACCCAATAAATAAGATTACATTTACATCTTCCACCCCGATAACAAATTAGGGGTAATAAAATACTACAAAATCAACTTAGATGAAAAAAAAAAAAGAACTGAAACTGAATCCCACAAGCTCCCCAAATGAAAGTCTCATCCATACAAACATGAAGAAAGAATCCAATGGATTTAGGTGCACACCACCCAACCAAGTGGAATCCAAAGTCCCACCCCCCATGCTAGGAGATAGTAACAAGGAATCCTAGCCAAGACCAACACCTATAGAAACAGGCTAAATCACAACTGTACCATACTGAAACAACCAATCACATGAACCTCACAAGTATAACACAAGTACAACACACATACATCACAAGTGCATCACAAGTACAACTCAACATGGTTATATTGCTTCTAGATATAAATAAGCTAAAGTATGTTACGGGAACCATACACACAGAATCAAACACCAACCATGGTTACATCAAGTATGTTATGAAAACCATACCCACAATAAACAAGCACCAACTGTTGTCCTACATAGAGTATCATCGCATATTCATCATGAGTTACCCACTACGGATCTTCCTAGGCTCCGACCCCCATAATGGGTTATCCTAGTGGCCTCTACTGATCCTCAGCCCTCATACTTACTAATACGAGATCAAATACCTATGATAAAGACCAAATAGATAACCTTGCCATTCCAGGCCTTCCCACTCACCCCAAGTCTAAAAAAGAACTTGTGAATATGAGTGAGGCTAGAACTTATCTTGATTAGTGTGTAGTACCACTTAACCTCTAACTACATTGATTTAATTATCAATTGATTAACTACTTCCGAAGGTTACCCAATCTTACCTCTTCTGAGCTCTAGCCCCTAACAGAAGCAACTCTTCTACTTGATACAACACATACCATCCAATCACCAAGGGTAACAAAGTGTAAACAAACCAAATATCATGACCACTCCTTTCTCAGGAGGTGACACAAACTGAAATGTACTCCAACACTGGAGGCAAAAAATCATATAAGGTCACTCCTTACAAGGAGACACGGATCCCATAATCCGCTCCTTTCTTAGGAGACACAAACTGTCCCCATTCATAGAAACTGGGTAAATAAATGATAACTTCTCTAGCACTACCCAAGGAATTCAAAACAGGTTGACAATATGACACGACAACCCACATAACATAAGAGCTTATCTGGAAGACTTAACAACCCTTCTAACCAATTTTCCCCAATGTGATAACATAAAAGATTACTTTTAAACAAGCATCTTAATCAGAATTAACTCTACTTCAGATTTCCTAAATCCACATCTTCATTTGCATTCAGTACTTAATAGCCTTAAGAAAACTGAATTAAATATCGTCTGTTTAAAATGAAAGATAAAATTTCTAATCATATGTTTAATTTCACTAATTGTTTCAATAGTAACAAGTATTTATTTATTTTTCTACATTTTAGAATATAACGTTTGGAAATTACGATAGGTTTATCACAAAATAAATTATTAAATAATCACAATTCCAAACACATTTCTTGTCAATTCTAAGTTTAACCTTTCAAAATGCATTTAAAATTTCAACTGATAAATAGATTAAAACTACATAATCTAATTCTCACATGTACATTTAAAATATAATCATCGTTTTAAATCAATTTTTGTTTTTGTACAATATGCCTTAGTGGAAAATATTTAAAATTATAAAATCCATTTACCAAAATAAACCTTTCATATATGCGTATATCAAAATACACATATTTAATTATTTAACCATTAATACCCTAATATTATAAAATATAATATTAAATATTAATATATAATATATTAATATTTTAATATCATAATATATAATAATGCAAATTAATATATTTATTTTATACTAATATTTTAATATTATATATTATAACATTAAAATATTGAATAAAATAAAATAAAAAAAGGCAACCCCAAGTTTACCTCAGTCCGCGTGCAGTTTGTAATGGGTGGCCACCTTGGTTCATGGGCCACACACCACATAGGGTCGGCCGACTGTGTTTACAGACAGCCGACCCCCATTAACGGGGGCGGCGACTGTGTGTAAACATAGTCATCCCCTCTGTGGGCAGCGACAATAGGGTAAGGGGAGTGGGGGGAAGCGCGTTGGGCGCAACTCCCTCCACCCACCTCCCATGGGGGGCATAGTGGGGTTGAGCCCCCAGCAACCTTTCCCAAATTTTATCATCAAAAAACGTAAAACATTTTTTCAACTGTGGATTTTTTTAAAACGAAATTGCCCATTTTTTTAACCACTATGAGTATATGCATATATATATATATGTATATATACTCCTCAATGTATATATATATATATATATATATATATATATATATATATATATATGCATTTTTGGTTTATAAGTAAGAACAAATTGAGAAAACCAGAATAATATATATAAGAACAATTGTTTACACTCAAAAGCATCATTTCCTTTGAAGCAATTTAATTTAAAGAGGGTCTTCTTGCTAATTTGGAGAACAAAATTCCAAATTGCCTCATTTGCATTCAAACAATAGAATTCAAAACTATTTCCACAAGATCTTTAACCATTAATATTTAAAATTCAAAAAACTCAAAAACAAACATTTAAAAGATTGAACTTGATTTTTTTTTTGAAGATGATAGAAGATCCTGATGGTGTCTTGATTCCCTCTTCAGATCCGTAGGTTCTTCAAGATTTTTCCAAAAAACCCAAAAAATTGAACAATTTCTTCCTTCTCTTCTAATTTAATCTTTTTCCAAAATTCCATGAACATTCAAATTGTGAAGCAAAATTCAAACATAAGGAAAAAACCCTAAAAATCCTACAACCACCCTCATCAACTCTTAAAAACAGAAATGCAAATATCTTTTTCAATTTTGAATTCAAATTTCCTAAATTGACTTTTTAAAACATTTTCTTTTATTTTGAATTTCAACAAATATAACAATAACTTCAACATAAATAAATTAACTTCTTTCAACATCATAAATTTAATTAATTAATAAATAGATTTAATCAACAATTAAATTATTTATTAATTAAATTAAATTACTAATAAAATAAATTACATTTCAACATAATCTCAGAACAAATTAATCCACAACTTAAATACATTAAGCCATTTAATTACCCTTTTTAACTTGCAATTAAATAAAATTCAAGCAAGATGATCAATCATAAAAATAACACAACTCGATTAACACCAAACGACACACTAACACTAGGGTGATGACTTGGCACAAAAAACCTAGCTACTATCTCCCAATTGAATACCATTGGGCAATGGACACGCTCAACCCTATGAAACTAGGTGGAGTTGATGTCTTGCACCTGTCAACCTGGAAATCAAGTAAACAACAACATATAATATAAACGACATAAAATACACACCGTGAAGAGGAAATCTCAAAATCGTAGGGCGGTCACAAGCAAGTGATGCGATGTCGTTCCCTTCACCAATATAGTGTAACTAACTAAAAAATATAACATACTAATATAATCCAAATCATAAACATCATTAATTCGAATATCCATTTATGTTAATCCAAAACATGGCATAAGATAACATCATATTAAAATACCTTCACATCAAAAGATAACATTAATGTCGCTTTATAGATAGCGATCAAATAGAAGCCAAGTACCATAGTCAAGGTACTAACAAAAATTACAACATAAGAGAGCATAACATTGTTTGATCAAAAGGACAAAAAAGAGGGGTATTACAACCTTCCCCCCTAGGGTTAGGCTTACTCCTAGAAGCTTGCAAAAAGTAGGGATATAACTCCCTCATACAAACTGCACACAAATAAAAACCCTGACCCTTGAGGGTGAGTATACTACACTGGATGACCAACTCCAAAAGTCTCAATGACAACTCCCTGATACCCAGGATGACGGTCATCAACTGTAGCATAAGATCGATGAGATCTAATAACATTCCCTACTGTTGGCTCTAAAACTGTTGGGCCATGAACAAAACCAAAAGTATTCCAATGTGGACAATTCCTAGCAAGGTGGCCCAGTTGGCCAGAAGAGTAACACCCTGTGTTATGACCAAACCCTCTACCACCTAAAGGTGTAGTAGACTGTTGCACACTACCCCAATCAACCACAGAGTATGAACTTTAGGCTAGTTGCTCTTGCTGATTGCGCTTGTTGCACCACTAATTCCTGTTCTTCCTAGGTTAAGAACCACCATCATCCTGACATGATTGAGAGCCTTTATGATTCCCAAGTGCACTCTCCTACTACTAACCACTCTAAGATGGTCCCTGCTGAGATCGAGAAGGTGCACCTCTCTGAGGTTGTCCTCCTCGAGCACTAGATCTTACTGCTGAACCACTACCAACCTGAACTCCTATGTGACCTCCAAGTGCCATACTCAAATTCTCCTCAATAAGGCATGCTTTCTCTACTGCCATATCCATGGTCTTGGGTTTGAAAACCCTCACACCACCGTTGAGATGAGCATTTAATCCCCTGACAAAATGGTGCACTAACATGCTCTCATCATCACCAATCCCTGCATACTATTTGAGCTCATAAAAGTGTCGCTTGTATTGCTCAATAGATAATGCCATCTGATGCAAGGCATGGAACTCATCACCTCGACACTAACGCCAATGCTTAGATAAAAACCGAGATCTGAATCTCTCTAGGAAGATCTCCCAAGATGCTGAGTGCATATCAATATGGAGCTTCTACTCCTCTAGTCTCCACCATGTGGATGTGAAACCTCTCAACTGCATGATGGCATAATGAGCTCTAGTGTTACTACCATATAGATGCATCGAAAAACACCTATCCAAGTCTATCAGCCATGTCTCGGCCTCTAAACAAGTACCCGATCCATCAAATAATGGAGGATGTGCCTTGAGTAGGTCCCTCATGTGAGACTCAGATTGGGGTGGAGCTTCCCTCACCACTGGGTTAACCTGAACCTCAACTTGCCTCATACCAAGGAGTGCCAAAGCCTCCTCAAGCGCCCTACGTGCTACCTCAATCCCTGTTGGATCCTGATGACGTTCGCTGACCCCAGGTGCATACTGAGATGCTTGAGGTTCTTCCTGATCAAGAAAAACTGATACCTGAGGAGGAGAGTCATGTTGACTCTCACCACGACCACCTAAACGGCCACGACCATGCCCTCTACCTCTTTCTCATCTGGGAAGCATAATCCTACACAGAAACTACAAGGTATTAGGCAAGGTACACAACTTAAAAAATTACACAACTAAAAGATTAATGGCTCCATCATAATCCCAGAGTACCCATTATTTAAACCTAGGCTCTAATACCATCTGTAATGCCCCACCACGCAACCCTAGAGGAAGTTGCAAACAACTACTTCAATAGGATAATTTTTTTTTGTTTAAGAACAAGTAACATGCAAGCTCACTACACATTGCCAACAATCTCTAAGGTTACGAGACAAATGTTATATAGAACCTCAACGAAAAACATGAACTTAAACCATGCCATTCATTTACTCAATAACTAAACACATACATTCCAATTAAGATAATTTACATCAAGCATAAAGATAACTTTCCATTTCATTAATCTATTCATTAACCAATAAGTTTACAACACTCATTCTCCGAATGAGGCAAATCCAATAAATATGTTTACATTTACATATTCCACCTCGATAACAAATGAGGAGTAATAAAATACTACAAGATCAACTAAAATGAAAAAAAATAAGAACTGAAACTAAATCCCATGAGCTCCCCAACTAGAAGTCTCATCCACACAAACATGAAGAAAGAACCCAATGGATTTAGGTGCATGCCACCCAACCAAGTGGAACCCAAAGGCCCACCCCCTGTGCTAGGAGATAATAACAAGAAATCCTAGCCAAGACCAACACCTATAGACATGGGCTAAATCACAACTGTACCAGACTGAAACAACCAATCACATGAACCTCACAAGTATAACACAAGTACAACACATGCACATCACAAGTGTATCACAAGTACAACTCAACATGGTTACATTGCTTCAAGATATAAAATAGGTCAAGTATGTTACGAGAACCATACACACAGAATCAAACACCAACCATGGTTACATCAGGTATGTTATGAAAATCATACCCACAATAAACAAGCACCAACTATTGTCCTAGATAGAGTTTCATCATAAAGTTCATCATGACTTACCCATTGCGGATCTTCCTAGGCTTTGACCCCCATAATGGGTTATCCTGGTGGCCTCTACCGATCCTCAGCCCTTATACTTACTAATGCGGGATCAAATACCTATCATAAAGATTAGATAGATAACCTTGCCATTCTAGGCCTTCCCACTCACCCCAAGTCTAAACAAGCACTTGTGAATATGAGTGAGGCTAGAACTTATCTTTATTAGTGTGCAATACCACCTAACCTCTAATTACATTGATTTAATTATCACTTGATTAACTACTTCTGAAGGTTACGCAATCTTACCTCTTCCAGGCTTTGGCCTCTAATGGAATCCACTCTTCTACTTGACAACACACATACCATCCAATCACCAAGGATAACAAAGTGCAAACAAACCAGATATCATGACCACTCCTTTCTCAAGAGGTGACACAAACTGAAATGCACTCCAGCATTGGAGGAAACAAATCATATAACAAGGTCACTCCTTACAAGGAGACATGGATTCCATAATCCACTCCTTTCTTAGGAGACACAAAATGTCCCCATTCGTAGAAAATAGGTAAATAATTGATAACTTCTCTGGCACTACCCAAGGAATTCAAAATAGGTTGACGATCTGACACGACAACCCACATAACATAAGACCCCATCTCGAAGACTTAACAACCCTTCTGACCAATTTTCCCCAATGCAATAATGTAAAAGATTACTTTTAAACAAGCAGCTTAATCAGAATTAACTCTACTTCGGATTTCCTAAATCCATATCTTCATTTGCATTCAGTACTTAATAGCCTTAAGAAAACTAAATTAAATATCATCTCTTTAAAATGAAAGATAAAATTTCTAATCATATGTTTAATTTCACTAATTGTTTCAATGGTAACAAGTATTCATTTATTTTTCTATGTTTCAAAGCATAACATTTGGAAATTACAATAGGTTTATCACAAAATAAATTATTAAATAATCACAATTCCAAACACATTTATTGTCAATTCTAAGTTTAACCTTTCAAAATGCATTTAAAATTTCAACTCATAAATTGATTAAAACTACATAATCTAATTCTCGCATGTACATTTAAAATATAGTCATCATTTTAAATCTATATATATATTTTTTACAATATGCCTTAGTGGAAAATATTAAAATTATAAAATCCATTTACCAAAATAAACCTTTCATATATGTGTATATCAAAATACACATATTTATTTATTTAATCATTAATACCCTAATATTATAAAATATAATATTAATATATTATATATTAATATTTTAATATCATACTATATAATAATGCAAATTAATATATTTATTTTATACTAATATTTTAATATTATATATTATAATAGTAAATATTACTATTTAATATTATAAAATATATAACATTAAAATATAAAATAAAATAAAATAAAAATAAAACAAAATAAAAAAAGGCAACCCCAAGTTTACCTCGGTCCACACGTAGTTTGAAATGGGCGATCGCCTTGGTTCATGGGTCGTGCACCACATAGGGTCGGCTGGCTGTGTTTACACACAGTCGACCCCCATTAATGAGGGTGGCAACTGTGTGTAAACACAGTCGTCCCCTCTGTGGACGACAATAGTAGAGTAAGGGGAGTGAGGGAAAGCATGCTGGGCACGGCTCCCTCCACCCACCTCCCATGGGGGCCGCGGTGGGGGTGAGCCCCCAGCGACCTCCCCCAAATTTTATCATAAAAAAACCTTAACATAATAAAACGTATAACATTTTTTCAAGCGTAGATTGTTTTAAAAGGAAATTGCCCATTATTTTAATTTCGGTTTCCTTGAATAATAACATTTTTTTTAACTAGTATGAGTATATGCATATATATACACTCCTCAATATATATATATATATATATATATATGCATTTTTGGTTTATAGGATAGAACAAATTGAGAAAACTAGAATAATATATATATATAAGAACAATCATTTACACTCAAAAGCATCATTTCCTTTGAAGCAATTTAATTTAAAGAGGGTCTTTTGCTAATTTGGAGAACAAAATTCCAACTTGCTTCATTTTCATTCAAACAACAGAATTCAAAACTCTTTCCACAAGATCTTTAACCATTAATATTTAATATTCAAAAAACTCAAAATCAAACATTTAAAAGATTGAACCTTATTTTTTTTTGAAGATGATAGAAGATCCTAATGGTGTCTTGATTCCCTCTTTAGATCCATAGGTTCTTCAAGATTTTTCCAAAAACCCACAAAATTGAACAATTTCTTCCTTCTCTTCTAATTTAATCTTTTTCTGAAATTCCATGAACATTCAAATTGTGAAGCAAAATTCAAACATAAGGAAAAAACCCTAAAAATCCTACAACCACCCTCATCAATTCTTCAAAACAAAAACGCAAATATCTTCCTCTTTCAATTTTGAATTCAAATTTTCCTAAATTGACTTTTTAAAACATTTTCTTTTATTTTCAATTTCAACAAATATAACAATAACTTCAACATAAATATATTAACTTCTTTCAACATCATAAATTTAATTAATTAATAAATAGATTTAACCAACGATTAAATTATTTATTAGTTAAATTAAATTAATAATAAAATAAATTATATTTCAACATAATCTCAAACAAATTAATCCACAACTTAAATACATTAAGCCATTTAATTACCTTTTTTAACTTGTAATTAAATAAAATCCAGGCAAGATGATCAATCATAAAACCAACATAACTCGACTAACACTAGATGACACACTAAGACTAGGGTGACGACTTGGCATGAAAAACCTAGCTATTATCTCCCCATTGAATATCGTTGGGCAATGGACATGTTCAACCTTATGAAACCAGGTAGAGTTGATGTCCTATACCTGTCAACCTAAAAATCAAGTAAACAACAATATATAATATAAATAGCATAAAATACACACTGTGAAGAAGAAATCTCAGAATCGTAGGGTGCTTGCAAGCAAGTGATGTTATGCCATCCCCTTCACCAATACAGTGTAGCTAACTGACAAATCTAACATACTAATATAATCCAAAGCATAAACATCATTAATTCAAATATCCATTTATGTTAATCCAAAACATGGCATAAGATAACATCATATTAAAATACCTTCACATCAAAAGATAACATTAACGTCGCTTTATAGATAGCAATCAAATAGAAGCCGAGTACCATAGTCAAGGTACTAATAGAAAGTACAACATAATAGAGCATAACACTATTCGATCAAAAGGAAAAAATGAAGGGGTATTACACTTATAGTAATATTCAGATTAAATCCATCTAAAAGATCTTGAACTAAGAAAATATGATCTCCTAATGCATGATTATAGTTTCGGTTAAGCACATGAACACTTATTCACTCTTCTTCACACTATGCTCTCCCTTCAAAAGATTTAGAACATTATTCATGTACACACACTTTCTTGCTCACATTCAAATGAAGAAAAAAATTCTTATATATCCTCAACAAGGAATTACATCGCTTCATGTCATCTTCAACAAAATAATAAGATGAATAGAATATGTTGACCCAAAACAATAAATATTATTAATGTGAATCTACCAAGGTCATCCAAAACATGATGAAGACCCAAAATAATATCCTCAAACACAAAACACCTTAAAAAATTATTCCTCAAAGATCCATAACACGCTACAAACACCCTGTCGGCCATGAACATAAAAAACATGAACACACAGGATAAAATCATCGACTTCGAGCACAATGATCAATGTACATGTGCATCATAGATAGAGCATGATCTAGAGACATCCAAATACACCACATGAGCATACACATCAACTCAAATTACCAAAATCACATTATCTTCTTCCAGGAACACGAGCTACACTAATAGAATAACTGTCGAAACACAAAAACTCATAACTTGCTCAAATGTTCATGCATACCTCTATAAATTTTGACGATTAAACTAGATACACCTGAAAACAAACCCTTTAATCCACAACTTCTCACCATTAACACAATGAACTTTCCATCATACTGATCTTCATTGCTTCATAGACAACCTACAACATATTTTATTACAATTTTCTCAATATCCTCGACATATATATTTTTAAAGACATTAATGCTAATAGTTTTGACATCAACGACAACCACATATCATAAAAAAAACCAAAACATCCAACAAACCTTCTAGCTTTTGGCCTTGTATTTTTTTGGGTGCACTAACTCTGTGACTTTCTCTCAATATTTCGTCCTTCTTCATTGCAAGTTCTAAAAATTCTCTTGGTTCAATATCTTTTCAATCAGAAATGTTCATATAAATCTTGTTCATGCAACCATTAATTTCCTCCACTAGAAGTGAATGCAACAATCTTTTCAAATTTTGAAATGTCAAAGCGATACAAGAATATTGTATTAGTGAAACCCTTCTAAACTTAAACTCATCTATGTTCTTTATTTGGTGCCACCTTTGTTTATACATTCATAACTGATTACCAAGACATAACTGATGTCTTTGCAATATGAAGTGTCCCTTTAGTTCTCATTATTTATTCATGAGTACCACTTAATAATTTTACCGATGTTGTACAACTACCTTCTCTCTTTCTTCTCAACTCTTATTATTTTGAGGAGAACATTATGATGTTTTACCTAATATCAAGGTGGTCTAGATCATTATAAATTCCTTTGATCATCACTTGATTTTGTTTTGAAAAATTGTGACCTTTCCATTGTTACCATCAGGATGACATGTACCATCACTGAGAGGATAAAATTCCTTTATGATGGAATTAATCTCCCTGATGTATTTCCTCTACCCCTTCACTCATTGGGGTAAGTTAGTGAGACTTTCTCCAAAAACTTCTCCCATCAGCATAACCCACATGATCGGGGAGATCTGAGGAATCCACTTCAATCATATATGTCTCTCTGATACAATGGTTCTTCTATTTTATCGATGAAAGTATATATGTTTCTCCCCAATAACATTTCCATCAACGTTACACACGAGTTCGGTATGACTTATAAGCTTTTCTTCGATCACCTTGCTCTTTCCAATATATTTTCATCAATGAAACCATAGGCATTGTCTTCCTAATTATGTACACCTATTATCTTTAAGGACTTTGATCATTGTAGCCTGATTCATCTCTTCCCGATATGTAAAAAATATTCAATAAAGGGCTATGACTTTTTGATCGGAAAGACATGCACCTAATCTTTCCAGTAAGGATCAATTTCTCTCAAAGCTTTCAATGATTAGAGAGATACCTACATATCAAAAGGTCATACTAAGGGGATCATTAGTTAACAAGGGTTGTAAAATGGATCTTGTCACACAAATTTCAACAAATTTGTATTGATCATGAAATTAAGGTGTGGGGAAATTTTGTGGTACCTAGAAGATAGGTGGGTGAAGGCTAGTGAAAAATGTGATATTTTTCTAATTCTAATAGTGGCTCCGATTGGGGATGTATACCCCTCATGGGTGTAGCAAGAATCTAGGTCTCTAGAGAAGAAGAACGAGTGTTTTATTTATAGGGTATGGAAATTGAAGTGAATTTAGGAATTGTGGGAAATGAAAGTAAAGTAGAATCCTATACTATTGTGTATGGAAAATAATTATTTTAAGAGTTTTCTTCAATAATTTTGCATGCACTATAAATTCTCGACCCTCTCCTAGACTACTATGCATGGAAGACTAAGAACAAACATGTTTCAAGAATTGTCCATGCACTGTCAATTCCTGTTCTTCTCCTGTCATGTTCTCGAGGTATTATGAATCTTCACCACCCTTTCCAACAATGAAAAATGGTCCTAACTATAGAGCTTCAAGTTTCCCATGCTTCCCTTTATCTTGGCTCCTAGAATTCCACATGAGAACCATGTCATTTACTTCAATTTTTTCTTTTTGACCTTTTTTATCATATAGGTATTTCATTTCTAATTACTTCTTCTTATTGTATTGTCGATCTTGCATCAAGTTCCATTAACTATTCCATCCTATCCTCTATAGGTTTAGGAAAATCTAAATCTACTTGCAAGATGAACTTAAATACTGGTAACAAATTATGCAAAGGGATTCTAGCTTGAGTTCCATACACAAGTTCAAAAGGTGAATTTTTGATGGCCTTTTTTACAGTGATTCTATCTTCCTATAAGGATAGTCTCAACTTGGATTCCCAAGCCCTTTTGTTATTATCCAATATTATTTTAATGATCTTTAGGATGCTCTTGTTGCTAGATTCAGCCTACCCATTTGCCTATGGGTGATATGGTGAAGAATATGAGATTACTATACCATACGATTCAAAAATCTCTTGAATTCATCTGACCTAAAACAAATTCCATTATTAGTGATAATTCTTTCTGGTACTCTGAATCAGGTGATGATATTTTCCAATAAAAAATTAGTTACAACCTTGCTAGTTACTTGTTTGGTAGGTACAACTTCTACCCATTTTATGAGGTATTTTGTGGCTACCACTATCCATCTGTGTCATCCATTATATTTTTCTGCAACCTCCCCTATGAAATCAATCCCACATTAGTGAAATGGAGCCTCAACTTGTAGAGGTCTTAAAGGAAATTCCACTTGATACTTCAACTTCCCAAGAAACTTCTGACATGCGTCACATTTCCTAGTATAATCATAGGCATCATTAAAAACTCTAGGCCAATAGTAGCCTTCCCTTAACACCTTATGTGTAGTAGTTTTTGCTAAAAAAATTCGTCCACATAGTCCTTCATGCATTTCCTTTAGAACATGTCTTACTTGATTTTCATCTAGGCATAATAAAAAAACACTATCCCTATTTTTCCAATAGAGGTCCGCTTTCATGAATACATACTTTGAAGCATGCAATTTAAGCATCCTTTTCTTGTTATCATCAAATACTTCAGGACGTTTCATATGTTTAAGATAATACACAATATTATTATACCATAGTGTGTGCTTTATACTAGTAATCATGTTATCTTCATCACTTAAATTGCATAGTTGGGTAGCTTCAACATTTATTTCAGTCATTAATTTGTCTATTCTTTGTCCTCTGACTAACTTGGTGATTTGAATCTCTATGTCAAACTCCTGAATTCTATTGATCCATATACATCTCCTCCCAATGACTTAATTTTGTACAAAGACATATTTGACTGCAACACTAGGGACATATGCAATTATTTTAGCCCCTACTAGATACGATCTGAAGTCTTTCACTAATTTCACGAGATCATATGCCCATTTTTTATAATATCATAATTTAATTCTGCTCCTTGGAGAGACTTGCTGAAAAATGATATAGGTTCTTCATGTACCTCATCATTCTTTTGTAACATTACTGCAGCAAGGGTGTGGTACAATGTGAATGAGGAGATTTTAAGGGCTTACTGAAGTCAAAGGATTTCAATACTAGTGCTTCCTTAATTTCTCTTTTTATGGCTACAAATGCATCCAATGCTTCCATAGACCAATCTATTTTAGTCCTCTTTCATGAATACATACTTTGAAGCTTGTAATTTAATCATCATTTTCTTGTTATCATCAAATCCTTTAGGACATTTAATATGTTTAAGATAATACACAATATTTGTGTACCATGGTTTGTGTTCTATACTAGTAATCATGTTATCTTCATCACTCAAATTTCACACTTGGGTAGCTCAATATATGTCTCAGTCATTATTGGCTAATCCTTGTCCTCTGATTAACTTGGTGATTTGGATCTCTATATCAAACTCCTAAATTATATTGATCCATAAACATCTCCTCCCAGTGAATTAAGTTTGTACAAACACATCTTTGATTGCAACATTGGGGACATATGAAATTATTTTAGCCCCTACTAGATAGGGTTTGAAGGCTTTCACTACTTTCACCAAAGCATTCTAGTTATTTATAATATCATAGTTTAGTTCGGCTCCTTAGAGAGACTTGCTGAAAAATGATATAGGTTGTTCACATCCCTAATCATTCTTTTGTAGCATTCCTATAGGAAGGGTGTGGTACGATACAAATGATAAGATTTGAAAGGGCTTACTAAAATCAAGATATTTCAAAACTGGTGCTTCCTTAATTTCCCTTTTCATGCTACAAATGCATCTAGTGCTTCTGAAGTCTAATCTATTTTAGTCCCCTTCTTCAAAATCTTTGTGTAGACACATAAAATATACATGCACCTAATTTTGTTCATATTAACATTGTTTCATCTTGAATCATACTCGTAGCTTATCAACACCTTTCATCCCTTAATTAAATAAATCATTACTTATTTAATTAGGTTTTTCTCCTCTATTGATTAAATTGATTAATTTAATTTAACTAATCATCTTTCTCTATTCATTTAAATAATTCATTTTATTTAAATTAAGTCTCTAAAATCCTCTTATTAAATTGAATAAATTAAACCTTATTTAATTTAATCTAACATTATTCCCTTTGGTTAAATAAATCAAATCATTTATTTAATTAAATCATTTCCTCTCAAATCTGATTTAAATTAATTCATTTATTTAAGTCTAAATTGTCAAATCACCCAATTCTTCATTAAATTAATCAAAACCTTGATTAAGTTAATCTCTCTCACTAAAATCCTCTACAGAATGCAACTTGCACAATAAATCAATTACTTTGATTTATTTAATTCTCTATTTTCCCTCACAAAGCATCAAAAGGGAATATTCTCTCATTTGAATTCAAAAAGGCCAAGTGGACTTGGTCCTTCCAACAAGGCATTCAATGTCTCTTACATGTCCTTGTGCATTGAGTCAAGTGACATTGAATCCACTCTTCTCTCCCCCAAATTTCAAATTCAAAATTCAAACTTGCACATTGATCAAAATGTGCTCATTCCTCCTCCAATCACATGTGGACAAGTGGCCTCTTCTCATTGGGTGGTCTTTTATCCCACATTCTTCCAACTTAGGAATCTATAAATGAGAGACTACTCCTCTCATTCTATCATCCACAATTTGAAAAAACTTACTATACTCAAATCCATCATCATCCACAATCATATGCAAAGTTACTCTCTTCATATTGAGAGCCAATTTTGCCCATTATAATCAGCCATTCATCACTTTTCAAGATTTGCAACAAGGTTATGCTCAAATCTCTTTGGAGATTTGACCATTTCTTCATCACATACCATTGCTACTTCGGAATTGGGAAAGGGATGATTTCAAAACTTCATTGGCACTAATTCTCCCATAAGATCATCATGCTATTAGCTTAATTAAGATTCAATCTCTTTTATTTTAAGTTTATTGTGTTCTTCATTTCCTAGTTTAGTTTGAATAGATGGATTTTATGGGGAATCTCTCACAATTTTTTGCATGCATATGATCTAACATCTAATGTATTTTGTTGCTCTTGTGCATTTTTAGGTTTAGGGGTTCACATTTTGGTGCTAGAAGGAGGGCAAATCTCAATAAATTCATCACATTTTGTCAAAATTTTATGGTTTTTAACGTTTTTGGCTTGCACACAGGAAATTGTGCTGGTGACAGTTCATGTGGCATTGTATTACACCGCTTACTAAGGTGCGGCACTATATTATGCCACCTAAAACTCAAACAGAGGCGCATTTGCAAACAATGCCACTCCAAAGGGCACCGCATTTGATTTCCTACTTTTTCACCCGAACTTAAAATGACCGTATCTTGGTCATTTTTTGGTCTTTTTCAGAACTTTTTTTTTGAAATGGGGTAGAATTTCATAATCTATCAAATGATGTAGGTGTTTTATAACTTTTATATAGTTAAAATTTTCTAATTTTCACCTAATCTCAAAACACCATGAAACTTGGTCTAAGTTTTAGCATTTTTAATGTTTGATGATTCATCTAACCCCTATATCTTCTTGTTTCTTGATCTCATCTAATGTTTTGAGCACTTTTTCAGGTTAGGAAATCAAAAAGGGGAGGAGAAAACAAAAACAAAGATTCTTATGACATCTTTTCTTTGTTGTATCAAGTGTCTTTAAACACTCTTGGAAGTAATTATAATTCCAAGTTTAAAGATTTGATTGCCTTTATTTTCTTAGAATACTAGATTTATTTTGGGTTTAAAAAGAACAAGCAAACAAAGTAGGAGATTCATTATGACAACATGTTCATTTTGCACAAAAGTGTTTTTAAACAGTAAAGTGTTCTTCAACACTCTTTAAGGATTTTAGATTCTTGTTTAAAAAGAATTTGTTAATGTCATTTGCCTTAGAAACACTAAATTTCTTTTGGGTTCTAAAATAAACAATCAAATTTTCTTTTCAAAATTTGTCAAAGGGCTAAAAAGAACCTTAGAAAAACATACTAGATTTTGTTTAAAGGGTAGCAATTGAACAAGTCAATCTCACATTTCATTTGGTGCTTAAAAAGAAATCATTATTGCTTTGAGGGATTTAAAATAAACATGTGTTTTTTGTGCCTTGTAATCTTTTTTACAAAGTAGTGTCATTTAAAAAGGCATATGCGGTTCTCTCGCGCTTCACAGTGATCTTGAGAATCAAAAGTATTTTTGGTGACATTGAGTTGCATAAAATATTACCTCCACATTTCACTTTGGGAACCTAACAATTGAACAAAACATGCAAGTGTGAGTGAACTTGTTGCGAGTGTTCTCCCTTTATTTCTAAATGAAGGTTGATCAAACTATGGATAAGTTTATTCGCTTTTGTTTATCTTAGAGGGTCTGCCTTGTGGGAAAAAGTACTCACCCAAGGGAGCGACCCAATTGAGAATATGCTAAAGCCAAGCGACTTCCAACCTGTATATAAGTGTGGATTCTTGAGAAAATTTCAAGAATCACAAGGATTATTCCAATGAGATGGACAAAAATGGACTCTCGCCGACATTGGATAATCCCCCATGAATGAAATGCTCGAATTAAAACCCCTTGTTTAGAAAAGGCCAAATCCTATCTATTTGTTGGTGCAAGAGGTCATGTCCTTTGAAGTCGCCCCACGTTATACATGTGGTTTTGTTGTAGATATGGAAAGTATGCCATGGGAGATTCATGGGTACTAATGCTTGGCTGACCCAAGAGGTGTGTGTCATGGAGGGGAGCCAGTGTGGTCAAGCATTTATCCATCCCCACAAAATATGCACAGCTAGATTCATCCAAGTGGGAACCCAACAAATATTGTCTTTTAAGCCTAGAGTTGTACATGTGCTTTGAATAAAAACACTTTTCTTGGATCTAAAATAGTGGAAAACAAACATTCAGCAAATCATCAGAATTTTAAACCCTTTAGGGAAGCAAATACCTTTGACAAATTCAAGTGCTCATGCTTGCCCTAGGGATTTCATCCTTAGAGGCTTCTAAGCATTTGGATTTCATCTCAATTTTCTTACTAAAGTCAACAATAGGTAACCTTTTCCTTTATTTTCCTTGATTTTCACATAATGCACTTTGTGGGATGAAAGAGAATTAGGGTATTGGACATTCATTTTGAAAAGCATAAATCAAGAAAGTGTTTGTGGTAAAAAGAACCAAATCTAAGCAAGATAAAAAAACAACTGAACCACACATGTGCTTGTTCTATTTTGAGTTTTATGGTTTTCATGCAGAAATTGGTCTTTTGGTTTGAATTACTTATAAGGAAAAGCATGTTCTTCATCACCTTGGTCTTGTAAGTAAGTCCTCATAGGGTCATCTAGGATCAAAATCATCACTTCATCCATCTAAAAATCAATCAAATCCCATCTCACCAATAACTTTTGGAACTTTGCAACATCAATTATGCTAGACTTTTGGAAAATCAGCATCACCTTGTTTGACTTAATGCACCTAGTCAAATAATCAAATATTCTTGAACAAATTTTCCTCTAGGATAACACAACTTCCTAAAGTCTACTAGTTCATGATCACTTTCGTTGGCTTAACACACTTAGCCAATTTATTCTCTTATGTGAGTTTTCCCTAGGATAACACAACTTCCTACAGTTTATAAATTCACCATCATCTTGTTTAACTTAACTCACTTAGTCAAACTATTAACCAATCAAAATCAAATCAGCTCAATTCCTAAAGTCTAGCATTGATCCAAAGTTCCTAGAAGTTCAAACACCCATATCATTCACCCCTTTCATCCTCCATCTCATCATTGGTCCTAAACACCTTATAGGTTCACTCTCGCAACAAGGTCTAAACACAAGAAGAACAGGGAATATAAACTTGATTCATCTATCATGAGTAATCCAAGTCTCACAATGCAAATTGATTATTGAAACTCAAATTTATACATGGCATCATTATCCCCTCCAAACCTCAAAAGTACAATGAATGTGAGTATGCCCAAGCAAAATTTTGGAACACCTTTCCCAATGGTAGATTTAAATTCAAGTTCAAATTTACAAATCTATCACCCAAATGCTCAATGCATGAGTTTTCCAAACAATATTATCCCACCAAATGCATACATTCCAAGTGCAACTTTACCAAACATGACCATTTCAAATCCACACTTGGTGATATTTTGGATAGACATGTTTGCAAATCCCACCAATGTTGTTCAAAATTCAAAAAATATTTTGACAACTCCATATGTTGATTTAAGTCAAGGTAGCACCATGCAAAATAAAATCTACCTTAATCAAGGCAATATGATTCTCAACCACAAAAATGTTCAATTTCAATCTATCATGCAAAATAAAAACATCATAACAAATCCTCTCATTTTGCCAACAATATTGCAACAAAAAATGGACCCCATCCAAGCAACTCCAATGGTTAACACATCTACCATTCCTCAAATGTCTCAAATACCAAGAATCTCAATTGCACCATTTACCACTAAAACCTTGGAAATCAATGAGATTGTTCCGCTCACCCCAACAATCAATACCATTTCCAATCCACCGCCACCACCGCCAAAACACAACATGACCAATTTATTTTACATCATGTTGCAAGCCTCTCAACAATCTGCCCACCAAAAGGAACTCCAAGCCCAACACGCCATACAAGTTGCACAAGTGGCTCAAATAGCCCAACAAGCATAGGCTCAAGCTCAAGCCCAACACCAAGCTCGACATACACGCACAATTCCAAGGACTATTGCAGGAAATCCATGAACAATTCCATCAAAAAGTAGCACAAGGAGCCCAGCAAAAACCTTTGTTGTCTCAATAGCAGCAAGACCAACAACAAGATTTGTTAGAACAACAACAAGACCAACAACAAGCATTGTTGGCACAAAAAATGCAAGCATATCAACAAACCTTACTCACGCAGTAGAGCTTGCAACAAATTCCCAACACAATTGTTGAAAATAATAATCAAGATCTATCCATCAATGAACACCTTGAAGATGTTTCCACCTCATCTCATGATCAAATCAACATACATCAAGAGCCTTTTTTTAGTCATGATCAAGACCCCTCCTACAAAGATCTATTTCAAGGAGTGTTGATGTTATTTGATCCTATCGACATAAACCAAGATCCATCCACCAATGACTATGTTGAAAATGTCTCTACACCACCTAATGAGCTAGAGGACATATCTCAATAAATTATTCCAAAGCATGATCAACAACTATCACCAAGGTCTAGCAATGGTCCCTCCCAAGGAATATTTACATCCTTCGAACTCACAGTTGTGAACAGTGAAAGAATCCTCAACTCACCATTTGATCCAAGTCCACTCAAAGATCAAGAGGATATTGAGCCACTTCCAATGCCTTATGACGATGCCCAAGAACCCTTTGAAAGAAATCCATCCTTTTAAATTGAGCCATGTCAAGAACTTGATCCAAAGCATGTTGAAAGCATTCTAACATTAATCAAGATCAAGAATTTTTATATGCAAGATACTACAATGAGGTGATGGCCACTCTCCTACAAGATGTCACAAATGACGATCATATCCATATAGCACATATTCTTCCATCCACCCACAAGATGCTTTCTTTGAATAGACACGTATATGATCTTCATTCAAAACAAGAGTCTCATACTCATGATATCATTACCAAGAAACAAGAGTCTCCTACTCTTAACATTTGTACACATGATCAAAATATTGTGGATCATGAATAAGTCTTCTACAAAAATTGTGAATTAGAGACATCATATGGAGACATATCAGAAGGCTTCTACAAAAGTTGCAAATTAGAAATATCCCTAGCAAAAATGGATCATGAAGAAGGTTTCAACAGAAGTTGTGAATCAAAAACATGCTATGAAATGAATCAGAAGGAATAATTTCATAGTGAATCTTTAACATCATTTGAAGAAGCAACTAAATCTCATATTTCACAAGATCAAGCTAAAGATATCAATCAGACATTCATCCCACTTATGGAAGATCCTATCACTTATACACTTGGATCAATCACCTTTGTAAGGGAAAATTATCTTATCAATAAAGAGGTGGTCACTTTTGAAGATCCACCACAAAGCAGAGAAGGATTAGCACCTTGTTTCCAAGGTAAATCATCTCCTATTGCAAATAGGTTTTTTCAGCAGATGAATTATCAAGGAAGAGGATTAGGCCTACATGAACAAGGTATCCTAGAACCAGTGCAATTTTTTGGAAATCTTAAGCATCAAGGCCTTGGTTATTCGACAATCAAGGGATCTCAACATATCAGGGATACTTCCACAAAAATGGGGGCAACTTCATCTCGAGCAAGCATCAACATAGGGAGAACGAAGGATCCTTATGATGGAACCAATGTCAATAATACAACTAGCTACATCATGAATCTTCATCCACCCATCACCCCATGTATGAATTGGGACCAACAACAAAAGAAAGACTTGAACCGAAGCGTGAAGAATTTTATCAAGGAAAATGAAGCTAGGAAGCATGAAGGAAAAATCAAATACATATGGATACCAAAGAATACAAAGAATGATTATCCCTATCAAAGTCCATTAGTCAAAGAAACTATGGGGCAAAATAAAAAAGGGAAAATTATCCATCAAAGATTTCCACAAAGGAAAAAGCAGGCTTCCCAAGTGACGTACAAAGTATATTGATTTTTTTGTCCTAATTTCATGCACACCTCAATATCCACTCATTATTGCTCATCTTCCCAAAATTGGAGAGTCAAAGGTTCCAAACTATCAACCAATTCATATTTTATTCCTAAACACACTCCATCCATGCCTCCACACATGATATCCAATTCTCACATTGACCATGTGTTGGCAATGACCCTTCATCATAAGGATTCACAAGGCACTCTATCGCGATGTGCGCACAAAGACAGAGTTAACTCTGGTATCAACAAAGCAGATCAAGGATCTCAAAAGTTGCATTAAAGTGCACGTATCTTTGAAAATAAAATTCTTCAAGAAGGATATCGATGGCATGTTATGATAGAAGAAACTACATCAGCACCACCAGGTGGTTTTGCATCAGCTTAAAATCTCTCAGAAAATACAAAAAAGACCAAAAAAAATCAGAAAAAGGATTGAAAACAGTAAAGAGAAAAATCATCCTCTAGCGAAAACCACTTCGATGGCGCTTTGGACAAGTACCATGATGAAAATCTGGCAAATAGTCATCATGTGTAGAATCAAGCATCTATGTGCGCTATTTCAGGAGAAAGCATCTTATCACATCCATAATAAAGCTAGCATTTCATCCATATCATTTGTTCATCCATGAACCGTTTATCCAATCCATTACCATCTATCTACCTTATCTTGATATTGATGAAGGTTTGGGGCACACTTTACACTTGCTTATGGTAAACATCTTGACATGGGTCATTTTCATTAATCCCATCTGAGCCTTAAAGCATTATCAAAATGAGAATCCTTTGAACAAACACCTTATATTATCGCAAGATGATCCATATCCATTCATCTATCCATCTATCCAAGAATCCACCCATGGCCATTCAAACATTGCTAGACACTGGGGGCAGATATTTGTATCTTGATTTGGGAATAAATCTTGATCTATATCCTCCACCTTATGTGGTGATCTGAACATCAAAAAACGTGAAATCAAATTGGTTAAAACATTTATGAGCACCAAGTCAAATCACTAGCTCATGGCATATTTTGATGATAATTTGTTCCTTATCAAGTTTTATCTTTCGTCGAACATTAATCCAAGCAATTCATATCAGTTGCATCTAATGTGTACGTCAACATCACATCAAATTATCAAAATAATTGAGTTCCAAAACAAGCTTCATCAATCTTGATCAATCAAATCCAATCATTTAGCACCTTATTTGACTTAAAACACTTAGTCAAACTATCATCTTGTGCACGATTTTACTCTAGGATAACACAACTTCCTTGGGTTTACAAGTTCATTATCATCGTATTTGACTTAACATACTTATTTAAATTATCTAATCTATCATCAACTTGTTTGACTTAACACACTTAGTCAAACCATCCTCTTCTGTACAAGTTTACTCTAGGATAACATAGCTTCCTGAAATTTACAAGTGCATTATCACTTTTGTTTGACTTAACACACTTATTCAAACTATCAATACATTGATCTGATCAATCAACCTTAAGCTTGGTTTTCAACAAAATCTCAAAATAGGACACTGATATCATCACATATCCATATCCAAATCGTCAAAATAATGTAAAAATCCAAAACATTTGGAAAAATCTCAGTCTTCCACCTTGTCGAACTACGTCATCTTTGACCTTGAACGTAGGAAAGGTTGATCTTTGATCATCCCCTGAGAAAATTAGGGTCAGTCCTTAGGCGTCCATCACATTGGTAATCCGTTTTCTCATCTATTTTTTTTTACATTTAGGTCAGTCCTTAGGCATCCATCGCATTGGCAATCCGTTTGCCCATCTATCTTTTCATTAAGTCAAGTTTTTCGTCAATCAAACTATGTGGTCTCTGCATGTATAAAATAGGCAAGGCTAATCTATGGATCAACTCTCAAGACCCCTAGGATAGGTCTTTAAGTTATTTTGTTCATCGTAAATCTTGAAAATACCAAAAACAACCTCAAAATATTTGAAAAAAACCAAAATGGTGCATCCATTTCATCTCACTTTCACTCATAATAAAGTCAATCTTCGCTATCACCCATTGGTGAGTCAGTCAGAAGCAAGTTTAGCAGCTTCCAAAGTGAACACCTAATCGTCAAAGTCTTGGAAGTCTAAGTTAGTAAGCAAGAAAGTTGGTCAACTCAGAGTATCAATAGCTAATCACCCAATTAGTCCCATCAAAACCCTAATCACCACATGTCCTAGGATGAAGCTTTCCTGTGATGGACATAAGCATCAGGTACCCCACAATAGTTAGTCTTGGCTAGCAGTATGAAGAACATTAGCTTGTTTGTTTACTTTATCTAGTCTTTTTGACTTATCTTATTTTGTGCTTGTTCTAAGGAACTCTCGATAATATCTAAACAAAATAGGTTTAGAGAGAAAGGAATGACGCAAAGATCATTATCTTTTTGATATGTTGTGCTTGTTGGATACTCTTGTAAAATAACTTGGCAAATACTTGCTTTATTAGGTCCGTCCTAGCAAGGTTTCTATATGTCAAGTGTGAACAAGAATACTCCTATTTGATTGACAAATCAAAGTCCATCACACTAGGTACAACGCCATCCTGGTCCTTTATAGCTTGATGCATCATACCTATGTGTGTTATCAAACATAAAGTAATTAGCCCTTTGAAAATCCCAACTCTTAGCAATGGAAATCATCATCATCATCATAGTGTAGGTTTGTGGATCCTCCTTTCATCCATCTTATTCTTCTTATTCCTCTATGTTTACTAACATTTCTATCTAAAATCAATGTGTTGTATCAAAATATACACGAGGGTACCCATGCCGATGACTGTCTATACATCATCAAAATTGACTACATCAAAGAATTATCTTTCATCCTCTGATCAATAGAACCACTCCTCTCACACTTTATCATGATCTCGATCAGAAAATTGAACATTTCTACTCGATCTCTCGAGGGGGCAGTATACTAGCATAATTCTTTCGCTGGGGCAATAGTGGGGCAATCAGACAATCAAATTTTTTTTTGAAATTTGATCAGAGCATATTATTCTTTGAATCAATGCAACAAGTACATTGCTTCAAAGAGGGGCAAAATGTAGACACATAAATATACATGCACCTGATTTTGATCATATTAACATTGTTTCAACTTGAATCATACTCTCAGCTTATCAACACCTTTCATCCTTTAATAAAATAAATCATTACTTATTTAATTAGGTCTTTCTCCTCTGCTGATTAAATTAATCATCTTTCTCTATTCATTTAAATAATTCATTTTATTTAAATTAAGTCTCTAAAGTCCTCTTATTAAGTTGAATAAATTAAACCTTATTTAATTTAATCTAACATTATTCCCTTTAGTTAAATAAATCAAATCATTTATTTAATTAAATCATTTCCTCTCAAATCTAATTTAAATTAATTCATCTATTTAAGTCTAAATTGTCAAATCACCTAATTCTTCATTAAATTAATCAAAACCTTGATTAAGCTAATCTCTCTCACTAAAATCCTCTAGAGAATGCAACTTGCACAATAAATCAATTACTTTGATTTATTTAATTCTCTATTTTCCCTCACAAAGCATCAAAAGGGAATATTCTCTCATTTGAATTCAAAAAGGCCAAGTAGACTTGGTCCTTCCAATAAGGCATTCAATGCCTCTTACATTTCCTTGTGCATTGAGCCAAGTGGCATTAACTCCACTCTTCTCTCCCCCCAACTTTAAAATGCAAAATTCAAACTTGCACATTGATCAAAATATGCTCATTCCTCCTCCAATCACATGTGGACAAGTGGCCTCTTCTCATTGGTTGGTCTTTTATCCCACATTCATCCAAATCCATCATTCTTACAGCTTGAGAATCTATAAATGAGAGACTCTTCCTCTCATTCTATCATCCACAGATTGAGTAAACTTACTATACTCAAATCCATAATCATCCACAATCATATGCAAAGTTACTCTCTTCATATTGAGAGCCAATTTTTCCCATTTTAATCAACCATTCATCACTTTTCAAGATTTTCAACAAGGTTATGCTCATGGAGATGACCATTTCTTCATCACATACCATTTCTTCTTAGAAATTGGGAAAGGTCCAATTGCAACACTTCATTGGCACCAATTCCCCCATAAGATCATCATGTTATTAGCTTAATTAGGATTTAGTTTAAATTTCAGTTTCTTCAATTGTGTTCTTTCCTAATTTAGTTTGAATAGATGGATTTTATGGGGAATCTCTCATACTTGTTTGCATGCATATGATCTAACAACTAATGTGTTTTTTTGCTCATGTGCATTTGCAGGTTTAGGGGTTCACACTTTGAAATGGGCTTGACAATTTCAACAAAGTTTAAGATGAGTCTTCTTACAAATTTTATTTATATAAAGAAGGATCAGATGGCTTTAACTATCTTAGGAATAGGAAACTTATCTATGGCTTCCACTCTTTCTGGATCAATTCTAACTCCATCCTTCAACACTATATGTCTTAGTAACTTTCCCTCTATTAGTACAAAATGACACTTTTTAGGATTCAGGGAAATACGATACTCTAGTGCCTTAACAAAGATATTTTCAAGATGTGCAACATGGTCCTCCTCTTTCTTTAAATATGTAGTTAAGTCATCTTGGTAAAGTTGTTATCACCAGTATTTTCACTTGCATGGAAGGATGAAAAGCTCTACAATCCTATGTAACATTAGACTAATTTTAGGTTGTGGGTACCCTATTGTGAAACTAGACCTCCAGATTATGGGATACCTCCCCTTTTGATTATCCTAGAAACTACTAAATTGGAAGGAAAAGGGTGAGGAAAAATGATTGAAAATGGCAACTAAACTTATTCTAGGAGGTGATTGCACCAAATATGATTATCTAAAGGGAAGATTAATTCACAATTGTAAAATCAGGGAATACTTCACACAACTCACTAATTACAATCTTAAAACAAAAATGCTTCAAAGTAAGGCTAATTAAAATTTTCTAGAAGGAAACAACCGCTTCACAACCTGAAATTGATAATTGCATGCACAACCTAAGATCTAAAACTTGATTGCATCCAAGAATTTTTAATAATGAAAGAGACAAAATTTAAAGGTTATGATTAATAATACACATTAAAGTTTCATCAAACCGATCATTTACTGGATAAACCTAGTTATAAGAAGGTAAAACTTGTATCCCTAAGCCAACAAAAGGAGAAATTGCAATGAAATTAAAAAAATGTTGTACAACATGTTGTATATTAAACTGTCATAAAAGTGAGTTACAAGATCTATCTTTGCAAAGTGCATAGGAAAAAATCAAGAACCGAGGAAATATAATAAATTTTTCCAATATATACAAATTCATGAGAACTCCAATGTCAAAGAATTGGAAGAAATAGTCCACCGAAAGTGAAAAGCACCTCGATAATAGCTCCCACGAGCAAAAGAGAAACTATGAAAAAATAGGGCCCACCAATGCTGTAAATTGAGCTTAAACAACTCAAAACTCCCCCTCATTCTGAATGTAATTGAGGCACAAATCAGAAATTACTCCAATGTTCATGGAAGTTGCATTGTAAGTGAACTGAAAGTGAAAACCTCTATCCATGAGCAAAGACAAAAAGCTTCAGAAAAAAGGCCCATAACTGAAGTAAACTGATCAATGCATGTTGCAAACTATCTGATGTTATGCATGATGAAAAGGAATGAATAACTAAAGTGAAATTGAGAATATGACTAGAAAATCCACCATTTACTCCACTTGATTTCACATAATCTAACTCACTTTACCTTGCGTCATTTCGTATGTCTTTAGAAGGAGAGTAATTATTTGATTAAAAATAATCAATATGATTATTTTAATATTTAAAATGTACTTTTTACTTGCATATTAAATATTAAAGTAATAATACTTTAATATTTAATTACATTATTACTATTTGTTTAAAATATTGTCTTTGATCATTGCATATTTACCTTTAATTCTGGGCCTCTTTTGGAGATTGAAGGATTTCCTTTTTGTATTTTGTGAAAGAACTATAATGGAGTTGTGAGTGATTCTAAATTGTTTGAAGTCAAGCTTCATTGTTTTCTAAAAAACACTAAAATTTGTACAAAGCCCACAACTGTATATTTTCTCATGTTGTTCAATATTTACTTCTTCAAAAGGTATCATGCTTATTAACTATTTACACTTTTTCCTTCTATCTTTATGCATTTGTAGCTTCTCTTGTATCATTTAGTTTAAGTATTTGTCTATTTTTTCTCTTCATGCATATTTGTCCTATTATTCTCTTTTCTATATCAAAGAACTCTATAGAGACTATGAGTATTAAGTTGATGTGAACTTCATAATCAAGATATGATTATTGCCTTTCATGCAAAATTTGATGTCTTTCCTTTCTATCTTTCTTCTATGGGAAAAAATGTATTAGAGTTCATTAGAGTTGGCTCAAATTCATCATCCATCCCTCTATATGAGTTCTCCAAGTCTAAGTCATTTTGATATGCATTTTGGTATGGCATTTCTTCCAATAATAGTGTTTTCTTCCTTTTAGACTTCTCCTCCAGCTCTGATAAAAATTCTTGAGGGTCTCTAGGTTGCTCAGGCCACTGTCGTCTGTTATTGACCCTACCTTCCTGTAAGAACCCAAAATTTCATTAAAATTCCTAAGGATTTTTCCATTTTTGAACCTAATATTTTCACTATCTTCCTCACAAAGGCCATTCAATCCCTTCTATACTTTACCCCCCCATTTAATTTCCATATATTTCACTACCTTCTCATGAAAAAATTAACTTCACTGCCATCCAAAAAAATAAAAAATTGACTTATGTGTTATACCGTTGCCTTAATATTTTTGAAATTCCTATCCTTTTTTCTCCATACCGCTTTAATGTGGACAGTCTTCAACCAGCTCGTGGTTGGGCAGTAGAGGGTAGGCTTGGCGGTCATTAAGAAGCCACCGCTACACCATGGACAACCATCATACTAACCACGGTGGCATTGTAACCGTCGATGATGGAAGACAACATTCAGCAAAGTAGGCAGTGGAAACGTAGTGGTAGGTAAGCAGTTACCTCGATACCATGCATGGTCAGCTCACAGACCACGGTATCGCAATGGCGGTCCTATAAATGGCGGAGGTAGCAGTGAAGTAGTGAATAAAATGGTCATTGCAATACCATAGGGTGCTCCAATCAAGACCTTGGTGACTGTGGTAAACCATTAACAGGCAATGAAGGTGGCTACCGCCACATCGTGACCGGTTAGGATGGAGACCATGGTGGCATAGTAAGCGGTTAGCAGAGATAGTGAGGTGAATGGTGAATAGTTGGCGAGCAGCGGGGCGGCTATTGCCACACTACAACCGGTTAGAATGTAGACGATGGTGGCGGGGTGGACAAAAAAGATGACGATTAATGCTAGTACCGAAATCCCGCCAATGGTAAAGGTTAAGCTTGTAGTTGCGCAGCAATGAGTGAGAAGTCAATTCCAAAGCACCACTATACCATGAAGGAAATGACAAAGTCTATGGTGGGGCAGTGAAATAAAGAAAGCCATGAGAAAATAAAATGTAAGGAGTGGATGCAAGGTATTTAGTGAAAAATATAAAGGCAGGACTATAGTCAAAAATATTTGATTTACCGATGAGGCAATTAATCAAATATTTTATTTTTTGTTACAGAATGTAAATGACCATAACGAAATTTCAAATGATTGTAATAGGAAAGTGAATGGTTGCAACATTTGAGATTTACTGTATAAAATGTATTGAATAATAAAAAAGAGAGAGATGGTAGATAGATAGGTAGTAGTTAGACTGTAGGACAAATATTTTTTCAGAGAAGGGACAAAGATGGAGATAATGTGTAGAATTTTCTTGAAGCAGAAACAATGAAGACTAATGTTTTAAACTGGTGAATTTCTATTTGGTGTTTAGTTGTTGTGTTGCATCAATTTATACTCTTTATTTTGGTTGTCTCCAACTTGAGGTCTTTTAATCATTTAAATAAGCATATCAAACATATTCCCTAATTTATCAAAATAAATTCCATTTTGTGTGATTTTATTAATTGGTGTCTGCAAGCCACAATTAAATTCTCTTAATAAATCATAGTGTTTTTAAGATTTCTTTTGGATAGTTAAAGAAGAACCTGGTAGAGAAACATTGCAACACTGTTTATGCAAGTCATAGACTTAGTAAAGTTTTATTCCAGCCATAGAATTTTCAGAGTTCCTAACAACTAGAGTTAAGCCAATAAGAGGAAACACATATTATTTTTGACTCCATTGCCCATGTGGATAGAAGGCACTAATCTGCCACAACCTAGAGATACAAATTCATATCAAACAATTTATTCAAAAATCTTTCATTTGTGCAGTAGTAGGACTAATGTAGTGATTTTATCTATCCACTTCCCTTTGCCATTGTGGATAGATTGTTTCACTAGGAAATACACCTTAAATCTGCAACATACACATAGGTGCACCCGCTTGGGTTTTGCAGAGCCTGAAGAGCTGAAGGTTCAACTATATTGGTTGGCCTTGTTAGTTGGCCAAAAGCATTGTGAGAGCTTGGCAACCTCTTGTGGTTCAAACCTACATTTTTGAGACCCAACAAATTGCCGAATCTACTGGGATTGCTACGGAAGACTTTTAGCCTTTCCATTTATTGAGTCAACAAAGTTCTACATTTTTTGGAGATTCCTCTGGGGGCAAACCAAAGCAATCCATTTCATTTTCCTACTTTTGGAAAAGTAGGTAGTGACTCTGTTTTAATTTGATATATAATGCATGGATGTTGTGGAGCAGTAACATTTTGTCAAGATGTCAGGAGCTGAAAGAAGACACCAGACAATGAAAGAATTGGAACAAATGGAACAACAAATGTTATACTGGAATAAAAAAACACTACAAGTGAAACAACGACTATTGCAGTTGAGAGATGAATGTGTATACATCAACGGATAGGCAATCATATGGTGAGAGTGAAGACACAAATACCAGGAGATCTTGGACACCATAGGCACCACATGATATAGCTAAGAACTTTGACAATGAAGGTAATGTGTTCTATTCACAACATAACACTTATGGAACACAACCATTACATCAAATGGATATTCATCTTCCATTTCTTGAAAAAAGATCAATGATCTACCAAAACCCATATGGCCCTCCAAATTTTGTCTCAATTATTGATAAACCATTTAACTTTAGTAATGTATGAGGCTACCTAGATCATTACCCCTATGAACTAATAGAACTGCTAATGCATATCCCTAAATTTCATGGAGAATGGAATGAATGACCCTATGAGCATATGGAAAGATTCTGGAATTTCATTGTCAACTTTCAAATTTATCCAGAGGATGTCATTATGAAATTTTTTTCAAGATCTATAAGGGATAGTCCAAGTGAATGGTTTAAAAGTTTTCCTATGCAAAGTATATCTTCATGGGAGGATTTGAAAGAAATATTCTTGAGCCAGTATGAGGACAAAGATGATGATTATTTACATAATCAAGAATAAGATGATGATATACATACTCAAAGCCATGACTCCATTACAAAATTAGAATGTGGAATTTCCCCCTTAGATACATTTTTTGACATAAGGAAATATGAAGGAGAGGATGAAAACTCTCTATATAGAAAAATGGTAGACATCTATATGCAATTACCTCCTCATCATAGGCCTACAAGACCCACATTTTTAACACAATTTGCAAGAGCATGGGAGCCTGAATTAGTTTAATGGTCAGAGTCATCAAAATAGCATGCATTTGAGGTAGTAAATAAATTTCTTGATTCCACGCTTGGAACAAAACATATGGATACTGTAAATAATAAATCTAGTAGTGATATCATGGATGCTCGAACAATTCAACAAACTAAGGAAGAATGTGCCACTAGGATTTCTAAGGACAATTTTTTAGATTTGGAAGATGATTGTAGAATTAATGATATTGGTGGGGCCACATCATCTGGGGAGTACATCAACAATGCTTCAGAAGCTGAAATAGAAGAAGATATCATTCCTTCCAACAATAAAGATATGGAGAGTTTCTGCTACATAATGGATTGTGATCCAGATTGTAAAGATTAACTTATGGATGTTGATCTACGACAGGATGATTGTTGTAGTTCATATGGAGATCAAGAAGTTGGAGAAATAGAAGGAGATTTGGATGAAACATGTTCACTCAGCAGTGAGAAAGTTTTAGATTTATTGACTCTTGAATACTAGAGATGTGCACATGAAGATGATTCCAAAGTTTTGTCTCCATCCTACATTTGTTTTGACAGTGAAAGTAATAATTCATATGACCCCATGTGTATCTCTCGTAGTGATGAGGAATTCTTTGAAGTCGATCAAAGATCCATGTCTGTCCAAGAAGAGGTACGTGACTCGAATAATTTTTTCCTACAAAAGGAAGATATTGGTCTACATGTAATTGATGATGAGTATTCAACATTTTTTTATTCAAATATGTATAAGGATGACTGTATGGATCAAGAGTATGTGTCAATGCCAACTGATGATAGAAAAGAAATGGAAAGTAATTTTGATTTGAATATTTCAAAAGATGTTGATGAGATAGAATTTGTAGATTCCCATGTGAAGCATTCAAATTTTCAGGTCCCATTGCATTTGTAGGCACATTCAGCAACATATGACAATGAGAATGCCTATGAATGTTTTGTTGAATATGGATACACTTTGTATGCTGAAGATGATAAATATTTTTTATATGATAATGAGAATGATGAAATGTAGAATGGTAAAATGAATATGAGTTAGGTTGAATGCAATGATTTCCTGAAGGTTTTCAATGGAAATACATGTTGCAGGGAAGATGGTATGGATAGTTTCAAAAGAAACATGATGAGCTCTAATCATAACAAACTCTATGACAGAGGAAAGTGCAGGTTATTTTTTGGGGTGGTCTGGGGCCATTCCTTGTGGTTTGAGTTTTGAACCATGGAAGGTACAAAGGATTAAGGATTTTCAGTGCATGGACAATTCTTAGCAATGCCTCTCCATGCACAATAGTTTAGGATTTTCCATTTCTCCATTTTGCTCCATTCTCCATCTCTGCTCTGGTTCATTCCCTCCATCTACCATGGCTTTCATTTTTCATATCATTTGCTCGATCTTCTCTACTAAATAATTTTGGATTCTTGCAGTGATTTACAAAATCACTCATTGCCAATAGGAGCCATTGTTAGAACCCAAAATTTCATTAAAATCCCTTGAGATTTTTCCATTTTTGAACCTAATATTTTAAGTATCTTCCTCACAAAGGTCATTCACTGCCTTCTATAATTTACCCCCCATTTTAATTTCCATATATTTTATTACATTCTCATGAAAATATTAACTTTACCACCATCCAAAAATATCAAAGATTGACTTATGTGTTATACCACTGCCTTAATATTTTTGAAATTCCTATCCTTTTTTCCTCACAACGCTTTACCACGGATAGTCATCAACTAGATCGCGGTTGGGCGGTAAAGGGTAGGCCTAGCGGGCATTAAGCAACCACCACTACACCGTAGATAGTCATTAGAATAATCGTGGTGGTGTGGTAACCCTCAACGAAAGTAGACAATGGTCAACAAAGCAAGAAGTGGCAACGTTAAGATTTTACTACTATACCACGCATGGTCACATCACAGACCGTGGTATCACGGTGGTGTTCAGATAAACAATAGAGGTAGTAGTGAAGTAGTGAAGAAAATGGTCACCGTAATACCGCAGGGTGCTCCAACGAAGACCGCAATTACTATGGTAAACCATTAGCAGGCAGTGAAGGTAGCTACCACCATACTATGAATAGTCAGGATGGAGATCGTGGTGACATGGTAAGCGGCTAGCAGAGAAAGTGAGGTGAATGGTGAATAGTTGACGGGCAACGGGGCAACTACTGCCACACCATAGTTAGTTAGAATGTAGACCACAGTGGCACGATGAACAACAAAGATGATGGTTAATTCCAATACCACAATATTGCTCAAGGTAAAGGTTAAGCCCGTAGTTGCATGGTAAGGAGTGAGAGGTCAATTCAAAAGCACCACTATATCACGGCGAAAATGTCAAATTTCACGGTGGGGCGATTAAATAAAGAAAGTTCGACGAAAATAAAATGTAAGGAACAGATGCAAGGTATTTAGTGAAAAATATAAAGGTAAGACTATAGTTGAAAATATTTGATTTTCGGATGAGGCAATTAATCAAATATTTTATTTGCTGGTAAAGAATGTAAATGACCATAATGAAAGTTCAAATGGTTGTAACAGGAAAGTGAATGGTTAGAACGTTTGAGATTTACTATATAAAATGCATTGAAAAATAAAAATACAGAGATGGTAGATAGATAGGCAGTGGTTAGACTGTAGGAGAGATTTTTCTTGAGAAGGGACTGGGATGGAAATAATGTACAAAATTTTCTTGAAGCAGAAACAATGAAGGCTAGTGTTGTAAATTGGTGAATTTATCTTTGGTGTTCAGTTGTTTTGTTGCATCAATTTACACTCTTTATTTTGGTTGTCTCCAACTTGAGGTCTTTTAATCATTTAAATCATCGTATCAAGCATATTCCTTGATTTATCAAAATATATTCCATTTTGTGTGATTTGATTAATTGGTGTCTGAAAGCCAGAATTAAATTCTCTTAATAAATCATAGTGGTTTTATGATTTCTTTTAGATAGTTAAAGAAGAATCTGATAGAGAAACATTCCAACACTTTTTATGGAATTCATAGGCTTAGTAAAGTTTTATGCCAGCCATAGAATTTTGGAGTGCCTAACAACTAGAGTTAAGCCAATAAGAGGAAACACATATTATTTTTGACTCCATTGCCCATGTGGATAGAAGGCACTGATCTGCCACAACCTAGAGATACAAATTCATATCAAAAAATTTATTCAAAAAACTTTCATTTGTGTAGTAGGAGTAGGAGTAGTTGTGATTTTATCTATCCACTTCCCTTTGCCAATGTGGATAGATTGTTTCACCAGGAAATACATCTTAAATCTGCAACATACACATAGGTGCACCCATTTGGGTTTTGTAGAGCCTGAAGAGAAGAAGGTTCAAATATATTGGTTGGCTTGGTTAGCTGGCCAAAAGTGTTCTGAGAGCTTTGCAACCTCTCATGGTTCAAAGCTACATTTTTGAGACCCAACACTTCCTTCAATCACTTACTCTTGGTGGTCTGTATTATAATGCAATGTGATTATTTTCCTTTTATCTCTTTCAGTATAAATCAACACCATGTTCCATCCACTTTGAAGACCTATGTCTATGGTCTTGAAAACAATGGTACTTTTTATTCTATGGTTATCTCCATGATCTCTATCATGAATTAAGAACTCATAAGTGTAACCTTCCTTCCTTCATAATCTTAAATTTTACAAAGTCATTGCTCCATTCATCTTTATGAAACTAAAATAGTCTCTAACATTGTATACATGAAATGAGAAAACAAAAACCTACTCCTCTTATTCTCTAAAATCTGGAAACCATGCACAATGCCTATGGTATCACTGTGAATGTGTTTGCATGTATCTTGACAATGTGCACTTTTCATTCTCTGAATGTGTTGGGTTCCATTAACTTTGAACCTGTGTTGTGTAAGTATACAAAATTGAAGGATAAATATAATTCATTTTATTTTTTATGTATCTTTGCAACATTTTCATCAAATCAAGTGCCTCAATTATATATTTTGATGCTTTAATTATTTTGTAAAGACTCCTTATGTCCTTCATTACTATTTAACATTCCTTTAGACTGTCATGGTATATTTAATCACCTCTATCCATTATGAAAATAGTCCTAAGCTTCATGTAGCATCCTGATGCTTGATATTTTGTTTGATATGTATAAAGCTTGATCCCTTTTTGTCTTTCAATTATGTTATTTTGTAGGAAATTAGGGATAGTAAATGACAATGGAAACCATACCCTTTATTCTTTTGATGATGTCTCTTGATTCCTATATGTAACAATTCTCACATAAAATCATATAGACTACCCTCATGTTAGCTATGTAGATTGTTCTCTTGTTGATGATGCTCCATTTTTCATGTCTATTTCTTTAAGTCTCTTAAAAAATATGTATATACTTCAAAATTTGTTAGAAATAGTCTTGAATACCTAATGCCTTGTTCTCCCTTCAGTATAAAGGGGCTCAATACCTTATTGAAATGAAAATGTGAATGCAAGGTAGAGCTAAAACAAAGATGACAAATGCAATTGATGCTCTCTTAACATGTTTTTTGATTGTTCTTTCAAATCTTATAAATGCTCAGTTTTGTACTTCGACTTGTGTTAGATATGTAACATTAGTGACTTCTTTTTTAACCTTAACCTATATTTTGATTGAAACATAATCATGGCTGAATATCTATTTTAGATAAAAAAAAATGACTATTATGTTGTGAATTCATATGATGATGAAGACATATCTTTAACTGTTCCACTATAATTGATCATTCATTATGGTTGAAAAATATGCTTCTTAGGTATCATTTTCATTGTTATTTTCTATATTCGATCATGCTAAGCTCAAACCTTATGGGATCCCATTTTCTCTACATGCTTTGATGTCTTCAAATTAGGAACATAAATTTTCCTATACATGCACAATGAACAAACATGTTACCAAAACAAAATGAAGTTGAAAGCTTCCAATGATGATTGTGCTCTTTAATTGTCTACTTTCTATTAGCTTGATCATGTGATGAATTCTTGATAGGATGTAATCAATATTTATGTTGGTAATATGGAAATGAGGAAAATAATGATTCTTCATTTCTTTAACACCGCATATTAATAATTTTGCAGGTTACTTTCAGAGTTGGAGCTGAAACAACTGGAGGTAGAGGTATGAAGACACCACATAACTATAATGATGATTCGTCATTCTAGAAAACAATGAACCATTCCTTTTCTCATGTTTATATTATCTTCAGTTGTGTAATGTACATCTCTTGTTTGCATTCACCATATGCTTATAGTTATTTCACTTACTCCCACAACTTGTGTGGGACTTCGTGTTTTTACAATATGAATAATACATCATTTCTTTAAAAAATGTATAATATTCTTTGAAATGTATTTGCATAATAAAGCTAAAAGTCACTTGTAATCAATCTTTTTCACAATAATAGATACTTAGTAGAAAAAATATGTACCTAGTGTACCTTTAACTTGAATTTACAATTTAGCTCTACCTATTTTGAGGTGTAGCAAAAAATAGGTAAGAATTTGGTGACCTATGTTGAGTGCTTGCCTGCTAAGCACCATTAGACTAGTTACTTTGATAATACATTGGGCATGGAATCCATTTTTTTCTTGTTTTGACTTAGAAAATGTGTAACTCAGCTACTGAAACCATACAGAAGAAAACACAACTGAACAAAACTATTCATGACTCTTGACAATTGATTTTTAGTAGCACTATTTGAGGTGAATCTTGTTGACAGGGATTGGAAAAACCCCTCCATCCAATTTTGATAGCTAGAATGCATTATGTTGTTTGCATTAATTGATAATATGAATTCCATTCCACATGGCATCATTATTTGTGTGTTTACCAGGTTTTCTCTTGAGCTTATCCAACTTAAATACCAAATCTCCCTCTCTGAAAGTCCTTGGAGTTGATTTTCTATCTAATGTTCTCTTCATCTGAGTGTGATGAACCTCCAAATTTCTTAATGCTTCCTTCCTAATTTCCTCTAACTCCATTATCTATGCTAGCCTAATCTCCATGGGTTCTTCATCAAGTAATTTCGTTTCTTTGATCATAATTAATGTAGGTAGGTCAACTAAGTTAGGTATTTTGGCCTCTTTACCTAATGTTAGAACGTAAGGTGAATAACATGTTGTTCTCTTAGGTGTCACCCTATCAGCACAAAAGACTAGATTTAGCTTCTCATGCTAGGTTCTTTGATTATCCTGGATTGTTTTCTTGATGATTTTAATCAGATTCTTGTTAGTGGATTCTTTTTGACCATTACCCTAAGGGTAATAGTTTGAAGAAGTATTCAGATAAATGTTGTGCTTTACCAACCAATATTAAAATTTTAAACCTATGAATGATAAATCATTATCATAAATAATTGAATCTGGTGTACCAAACCTAGAAACCAGATCTTGATAAAAATTCAAGACAAATGTTTCATTTGCATCTATTAATGCAACTACTTTAGTCCATTTTATGAATTAATCTTTTGTTGTTAAAATCCACTTATGTCCAACACTTGAAGGCAGATCTATGGGACCAATGAATTCAAGTCCCCGCTTGTCGAATGGCTATTCCACTTGAATTGGATGAAGAGGCAAGGCTGAAAGATTTTGTTTTCCTACAAACACTACACACTTGTTACATTTTCTAACCTAAGCATGGGCATCTTTGAATAAATTAGGCTAGTAATACCCAACTCTCAAAGTGGCCTCCAGTAGGCCCATCATGAAATTCACTTACAATTTTTTCAATTTGTTATGGTTCTACACATTTGAGTAAAACACCATTAAATTATTTTCTATATAAAATTCCATAAATTTTAGCATAAGGAATGGCTTGAATCCTATAATACCTTCATTTTGACTTTTCCAAGCCTTTGGGACAATCAGATATATGTAGATAATGGACCATTTGTTGAATCTGGTTTTCTATTGTATCAAAACAATAGCTTGTTCCTCATTGTTGAATGTTGTTTCAACTTGTTGTTCAATTGGTATGTTGTTTTCCTCATTATCGAAAAGTTGTTCACATAGGCCTATGCCTCTGACATGCTTGGTTACTTTAATTTTGATGTCATACTCCATGAATTTCGTGATCCAGCTTGCTCTTTTATCATTAATGTCTTTGTTGAGAAAAAAATTATTTACTCTTGATTGTGCAACCATTAACTGTATTTTATTATTTTATAACATATGACTAAATTTCTTAAGGCTCCTTATTACAAACAACACATGTTTCTCTACAAATGAATATCTAGCTTCATAATCGTGCAAAATTTGACTAAAGAAAGCTACACAATGCTCTAAACCTTCTTTGTTTTGCTGATAGAGCATTTTTGAAATTGTATCAACACTCCCAAACACATACAATATGAAATCCTTATCAAAATTTGGGTTAGAAAGAGTAGGGTCTATTGTAAGTAACTCTTTAATTTTATCAAAAATGCTCTTACCTTCCTTTGTCTAGCTGAATGAAATGTTTTTCTTAGGCATAGTTGTAAGTGGCAACAATAATGTTGCTATGTTAGGAATAAATCACTTGAAAAAATTAATCTTGCCTAGGAAAATTTTTAAACCCTTCTTATGTGCAGGTAGTGGTAAAGCTAAAATAGATGTTATTATTTTTGGGTCAATGGTGATTATGTGCTTCAAAACAATGTGACCCAAAACCTTCCCTTCATGAACTACAAAAATTCTCTTTTTGGGGTTTAATGATACCTTGTACTCTTTTCATGTTTCAAAAATTTTCCTAAGATGAGAAAAATGTTCGCCAAATTTATTTGAAAACATAGTTATATCATCTAAGTACACAAGAAAAAATAAATTAATAAGGCCTTGGAAGGCCATATCTATCACTCTTTGAAACATCTCCCCTGCATTAGAAAATTCAAAGGGCATCTTTTTGTAAGCCATAGTACCCCACTTGGTGGTAAAGGTTGTTTTGTACTAATCTTCTTTAGCCAGGATCTGGATATATCTTGAATAACCATCCAACAATGAGAATCTTTCTAAACCTGAAACAACCTGCAATATCTACTCCATTGAAGGCAAAAAATAGTGATCTTTGAGTTAAGCTCTATCTAGATCACGAAAATCAATGCACAACCTTATCTCTTTTTTCCTTTTCCTAACAAGAACCAAATTTGAAACCCAAGAGGCGTGCTTAATTGGAAAGATAATCCTACCTTCAATCAACTTATTCAATTCTATTTTCATGAGGTGTTCCAACTTTGGATTCAAGGGCCTTTGCTTCTGTCTTACTAGTTTCATGTTGAGTTCCAGCTCAATGGTGTGTTGAGTTAATCCAGGGTTGAAACCCTTTAGATCTCCATATTTTCAAGTGAAAACATCACTAAATTCTTGGCAATGCAAGAAAAGGGCTTGGTGTTCCTCTTTCGTATAGATTTTTCCAAGCTTGAGGAGCTTGTCTTTCAATATTTCAATTGGCTCATAGTGCTCTTGCTTCACCATGATGTTGGATTTATATTTTCTAATTGGATCATCAGTGTTAAACATTGATTCAAGGGTTACCAAAACCTTTGGTAGCTTATGAGAATTTAGCTACAAAATCTGATTTTCATATTATTGTTCAAACTTCTACTAGTTTCTAGAAGAAAAATTTGCTTCTTCCATCATAAAATTGATTATCTGCTTATCGATGTCAAAAAATTTCCAACTAAAGTTATTATTAGGTAGAAATGGTCTCATTACAACCCTCACATAATTTTGTACCTGAATATTGTGTATGTTAGCTAGTATATCAAATTGTGATTCAATAGCAGCAAGCTTATCTGCTTCTTTATTCAAATTTCATGGAATAGATTGTCGATTAAATGCATCAAATTATTTTTATTATATCTGAAGCTTTATGCTTTTACAACTTTATAAAATCATTTTTGGTTATGTTCAGGTTTCTTACCTGATTTGTAATCAGCTCAAAATCACCAAATACTTGTAGACACTTAATTCCTTTCTTTTTGGCCCATTCTTGGCCATGAATTAATGCTTCATACTTGGTTGTATTATTTGAGAAGCTCAAAGAAAAGTGAAGTGTTGAATAGTAACTCTTTCCTTTAGGTGAAATCAACATAGCTCCTCCACCAGCACCTACTTTACTTCTTGAACCTTAAAAATACAACTTCCATAACTGATTAATCTATTGAATAGTTGCATCGGGCTCTTGAATCATATAAACTCCCAAACCTATCTCATCCATGAGACTGAGTCAATCAACCTCATGATTCTTGGCTTCCCACTAATCTAAATTTATGTTGGGTATTCCCTCAATAGGTATGGTGGCGTCACGGGTCATGGTTTGACCCTCCTAATAATGGAAAACTAGGTTTACATTTATAAGATTTGGAACATAAGGCTCGATATGGTCTTTAGCCTATGGCTCTAATTTAACAGTTACTCTGGTACCATACCTAGTCCTAAAAAATATGTGTGACCAGTCTGATGACAAATAACCTCCTAAATTTTTTATAAAATCTCTAGACAGGAAAATGGAAAAGTAGGGAGGTAAGTCAATGAAAAAGATATCTTGTGGAATTGAAAAGTTTAGACAAGCATGTAGTGTGATAGGAAAATATTCAATCACTCCAATAGACTTTATGTTTGTACCATCTAGTTGGACTAACCCTTTTGATAATGGTTCATAACTCATTCCTAACTTATCTACCAGTTGTTTACACATAATGGATCTTCTTACTCCCCAGTCTATCATTCAATTATGTACTATGCTATCACCAATAATCATATTGCCATAAAAGTGTGGTGGCTTTACCTCTTGAGTTGGTTGTTCTTTCTTACCTTATGAGCTATCTGCAAGAACTCTTGGTTGATATTTAATGGGTTACTTAGATATTGATATTTTAGCTAAAGCCTCTTGCAAGCTTTCTTTTAACCCAGGAAGGTGTAAAGCATCCAAAATGGTGATGTTAATAGTGGCCTTTTTCATATGATCAATAATATTAAAGGCAGTACCACTAACCTTTTGCTGCACTTTAGGAACAAGAAATTCTTTCTATACTGGTGAAGACCAAGGTTGAGTTTTTAGTTTCTCTTTAACAATTTCAGTTTGCTTCAGCTACTCTTTAGCAGGTTTAGGTTGTCCTCTTTGTAAAATTTGAATGTTTTGTGAAGAAGAGGGTTGTAGCTACTCCTTTTGAGCTACAAAATTCTATTTTTTGTGCTGAATAACTTGTTTCTTTCTTTTATCAACCTACTATTTGCCTTTTTCTACTTGCTACTTGTTGTCTTAGGTCAATTTCTCCCTTTTTTGACCTCATATTGGATGCAATGGAGGTATATGATTGATTCTGGACTTGTGTGTGACTCACTCCACACAAATAAATTCCTTGCTAGTTCATCATGGCAACATCAAAGCCATTTTGTTGTTTTTGATCATCTAGCTACTCATTTCCTTCTTTTGTTGTATTCTCTGAAGTAGCATAATTTCTCTGTACCATTAGGGCCAAATTAATCACCTTGTTCATACAGGTAGCCTGATTATGAGGTTGATTATAGGGATAACACCATACATTATCTTGTGCTAAGTTGTTTTGCACATGTACAAGCTCTTTAGAAGAGCTAGAAATATTTTGGTTATAAAGATGATTGGGCCTAGCATTTAACTTCCTCCTATGTTCTTGATAGTCAGCTTGATAAGGAGGTCTATTTGGTTGAAAGGGTTCTTGATAAGGCGTAAAATTATGGCCTTGTTGGTTTTTGAGGCTTACCAAGTTGTTACTCATAGTTTGCAGTAACTTTGCCATTATTGTTTTGGTCATTTACCAACTGATTTTGGGTATCCCTAAGCTCTTGCAAGTCTTGATTTACTAGAAAAGCAATATTTTGTACTGCTACTTGAAAACCTAAGGCTGGAACAATGAGTATTGTGGCAGTAGGATGTAGCGGGATATGCATTAATGGCTAGATATCAAGGGAAAAGGGCATGGGAGGCCTTGGTGCAATTTTCCCAGCCCGAATCAGGTTACTTTCAGTTCTAATGGATATCTGAAATGCTACAGGTAATATAACTCCACCCATAGATTGTATCATCAAAATAATGTCATAATTTAATTCTCTAAGATAATACAAAAAAGTGTGATCTGGTGAAGGCATTACCATTGTTGGTATTTGATTCTAGGTTCTATGAAACCGAAAGTTTAAATTTGTCATTTGTTCTTGTGGTGCTCTCTTTATAGTCATTATTTGCTTGAATACAGATAGATGATCAGATTTGTCAGAAAAATGTTTGCTAAGGTTGTCTATGAAATCATCCCATGTTGCAACATTATTAACAAAAAAAACTATGAACCACTAAAGTGATTTTCCCTTGAATGATGTTGCTAATAGCTTTAATGCCACATTCTCTTGAGTTATGTGATGAACTGCACAAAGTAAATCTACATCACCTATGTGTTCTATTGGTGTAGTCTGTGAGGACTCAAGTAAAAGCACAAAGTTGTGTCACAATTTATAAAGGAAATAGCCAATGTTGATCCAACTTTTAAACTTGAATCACTGAAAAGTGGCATATATGTTTTGAATTTTGAAATGATGTAAACTAGTAAAATATGTATTTTTTAGTATATTTTATGTTTGCATTTTTTATTTTATTTTAAAATATATTTTAAACCAGTTTTTCATAAATTAACACGATAATTTAGTTGGTGATAAAATGATAAAAATTGAAGTTGCATGGGACGTCAAACTTTTAATAGTAAATTTTTTTTTTTTATTTCAATTTTATTTTTTTGTGTATTTATAACTTGAAACTTCGGTGCATGGATATATTTTTTCCAATTTTCATAAATATATATTTTTAAATAAATATTTAAATGTGCGTGAATCAAAAATAGTTGTTTCCATCTGATGTCAACTTTCATATTAAATATTTATCTAAAATGGAAAAACAATTATAACATCTTCAAATAGATTCTTTTATCTAGTGCATCATATCTTTTTCAAAAATTTTAAATAAGTTTTAGTTTTCTTCCTTGGCATGCTAATCAACCTAATATTTTGTGTTGATAACCTACTTTTAGTATAAATAAAATATAAAATATAAATAATAATTAAACTATTAAAATAAATATATTTTTGAAAAATACACTTATGTATCTACAAAAGGGTATTTTCAAAAAATATTTAAAATGTTATTTACATTAGCAAGAGTTATTGAAACTTCAATTTTTTTAAATAATTTTATATTTTTAGTAAATTGGACTCAAAGTGGTGCTCCATATATTTTTAGCCAACAATTTTGGTTGAAAAAGTTGTGGAAGTATATAACATAGCTAGAATGAATCTTACTAGATCATATGTTTAACCAAAATTGATTTTTAGTTAGAAATACTTAAATTGAGTTGTGTTGATATGTTGGCTGAAAGTGTGACACAACTTTGTGCTTTTAATATCCTCGCCAGTGAAAAGGGCGGAATCTTGAAGGAAACCATTAGTGTTTCATCATTTTGGGCTAAATTCAATGGGTTTCCCCCATTGAATGGTATGAATACATGTGCTTTGTCCATCAGAGCTACTTTGGGAGGTGGTAGTTGTAACATCAGTACTACTCATGCTATTGGAAAAACAAGTACAAAAATTGAAGGCCTGAGACTGGGTGGTGTAGAATTAGATCTTGGTGTTGATCATGATCTTCATATTAATTTTCTCATTCTCCTTATTTTTTTCTCACCTCTTCTCTTTGGCGATAAAAGTTGTAGGTATTAAAATGGATCAACACTTCTTTGAGTTTGAAGAATTCTCATGTGCTACTAAAATCTAAAATTTAAACTAGGTAAATGGATTCGCCAATCAAATATAAACCTCTGATAGGTAAAAAGATGTTGTAAAACTAAAAACAATAGTGTGAAGACTTTGAATTATTTCTCTGAAGTGAACTTCAAAGTCCCATTGGGCATGCCAAAAACTAGTATCACTTAGATTTGCACCCGCATGAAAGGTTGGAAAGCTCTACAATCCCATGTAACATTGGAATAATTTGAGGTTGTGGGTACCCTATTGTGAAACTAGACCTCCAGATTATGGGGTGGCTCCCAATTTGATTCTCCTAGAAACTACTAAATTGGAAGGAAAAGGGTGAGGAAAAATGACTGAAAATGGTAAGGAAAATGATTCTAGGAGGTGATTGCACCAAATATGATGATATAAAGGGTAGAATAATTCATAATTGTAAAATCAGGGAATACTTCACACAACTCACTAATTGCAATCTTAAGAAAAAAATTCTTCAAAGGAAGAATAATTAACCTTTTCTAGAAGGAAACAAATGCTTCACAACCTGAAACTGATAATTGCATGCACAACCTAAGACCTGAAACTTGATTGCATCCAAGAATTTTTATTAATGAAAGAGACAAAATTTAAAGGTTTTGATTAATAAAAGACATTAAACTTTCATCAAATCGATCATTTACTACATAAAATTAGTTATAAGAAGGTAAAACTTGTGTCCTTAAGCCAAAAAAAGGAGAAACTTCAATGAAATAACAAAAAATATTGTAAAACCTATTATTGTATATTAAAATGTCATAAAAATGAGTTACAAGATCTCTTTGCAAACTACAAAGGAAAAAATCAAGAACCAAGGAAAAAAATAACTTTTTCCAATATATACAAATGCATGAGAACTCCAATGTCAAAGAGGTGGAAGAAATAGTCCACTGAAAGTGAAAAGCACCTTGAGAATAGCTCCCATGATAAACAGAGAAACTATGAAAAAAGAGGGCCCACCAATGTTGTAAACTGAGCTTAAACAACTTAAAACTCCCCCTCATTCTGAATGTAACTAAGGCACAACTCAAAAATTACTCTAATGTGCATGGAGGTGACATAAGAAGTGAACTAAATTTGAAAAGCTTTATCCATGAGAAAAGACAAAAATCTTCAAAAAAAAGGCTCGTAACTAAAGTAAACTGATGATTGGATGTCCCAAACTCCACCCAATGTTATGCATGATGAAAAAGAATCAATAACTGAAGTGAAACTAAAAATTTGACTAGAAAATCCACTATTTACTTCACTTGACTTTGCATAATCTGACTCACTTTAATATTTAAAATATTAAATATTAAAAGTATTATCAATATGATTATTATAATATTTAAAATGTACTTGTCACTTGCATGTTAAATATTAAGTTAATAATACTTTAATATTTAAAAACATTGTTACTCTTTGTTTAAAATAATGTTAAATAACAAACTAAAATAATATTTAAATATTAAGATATAGTACTTTAAATATTCAAATAAATGGTTCACTCTTAGCATTAAATCATACCCTTATGACTCTCCCAAAACAAATTTCCAAAATAAACTTTACTTATCATAAGATTCAAAGACACAAAGTATTTGATGGGCTCCTCCATAAAATATGCAACCACATGCCTTAGTGATTTGGTGGTATTACTTATCTCACGGGCCTCTTTTAATCATTACGTCATTGAAGCTGATGTCATAGACCACGGTGATAATTAAAATGGAAATATTTTATCTTTTAACACTTAGTCAAAAAACTCATCATTTGAATTAGGGTAAGTACAAGAAACTTGAACCCTAAAATCACTTTCACTTTGTACCTTTCCATCTTTCTTGAGACTTCTCTGCTACATCACCATGAGCTAGGTTTTGAAGTTGACTTGCACCACTTTGAGCTTCTTTTGAGTTCTTTCTTGAGGATTTTTATAGAATAGAGCAGAGGTGAGATGTTTTTGGTCACACACTAAATGTCGACCTCTATTTTGAAGCATTTTTCTGAGTTTCTAGGTCACGGTCATGCAGAATTTTTTATGCATTTTCTTTGTGATTTTAATTTTGTTGATATCTTTTTGTACTTTGGGGATGCCATGGATGCCTCTATATGTAGAATTTGGAAGCTTGAATATGGCAGTTTTGAATTATTTCAAACAACAGGCCTGTGGGTAAGCTTTACATTGTTGAATCTTGCATTCCCTTTTACTATTTTCTATAGAAAATTTTCCATTTGAGCCCAAAAGAATTATGGAGTGTATGAGTATTTTGTTCTTCACCTATTCCCACACCCTACAACCATGACTTGAATTTAATTTTTCTTCATGCATTACTTTCATTATTTTTTGAAACTTTACATACCCATGGCCATGGCTCTATGAAGGTATCTCTGGGTAATTTGTAATTTATATGATATTTGAGAGATTTATTATGAATGTGAGCTTTTGTTTGGGATTTGAAAAGCCCCTTTCATTTTTAGGCTACCAAGAGAAACCTCTGATTTTTTGTCCCTTTGTGAGAGGTTGTTGAGTAATGATCTTTATTTCAAAGGATTTACCATTTTGTAACTCAAGCTTAATCTTTGCAGTATGTACAAAAAAATAGTAATTCCTTTCCTTGTATGAGTGGTTGTGGTCATGCATTTACTAGATATTTTCTTTCCTCACATTACACAATACAGGAATTGGTGAAAGACCCTGTGCATATTTTAAATTCCTTCATGAACATTACCTCTTTCCATTACTTGAACTGAACAAGTCATGGTTGGAAATAGCCATGAACCCATTAAAAATTGTGTCTGTTGTATGCTCCTATTTTCTCTCAAACTATGAAGGGCTTCATTCTCAATGATAATGAAACTCAATATTGTCTTTGATCACTACATATTTACCTTGAATTCCAGGCCTTTTTTTGAGACTGGAGGCTTTTCTTTCTATATTTTGTGAAAGAACTATAATGGAGTTGTGAGTGTTTCTAAATCTTTTGAAGGAGGGCTTCTTTGTTTTCTAAAAAAAACTAAAATTTGTATGAAGCCCACAACTATATATTTCCTCATGTTGTTGAATCTTGAATTCTTGAGAAGGTATTCTACTCATTAATTCTTTACACTTTTAGCTTTGACCTTTTTGAATTTGTAGCTTCTCTTGTATCACTTAATATAAGTAGTTGTCTATTTTTTCTCTTCATGCATATATGTCCTATTATGCTCTTTTCTAGATATCAAATATCTCTATAGAGACTGTGAGTATTAAGTTGACGTGAACTTTAGAATCAAGATATGATTATTTCCTTTCACGTAGAATTTGATGTCTTTCCTTTATGTTTGTGTTCTATGAGGGAAAATGTATTTGAATTCACTCGAACTGGTTCAAATTCATCACCCATCCCTTTGTATGATTTTTCCAAGTCTAAGTCATTTTTATATGCATTCTACTATGACATTTCTTCCAATAATAGTGTTTTCTTCCTTTTAAACGTCTCCTCTAGATTTGATAAAAAATCTTCATGGTCTCAAGGTTGCTAAGATCACTATTCTCTGTTATGACTATTATTGATCATGGCTTCCTTCAATCACTTTCTCTTGGTGGTATGCATTATAATGATCTGTGATTATTTTTCCTCTATCATTTTTAGTATAAATCAACATCATGTTGCATCCACTTTGAAGAAATGTGTCTATGGTCTTGAAAACAATATTAATTTTCATTCTATGGTTGTCTCAAATCCATGAAATCTATCATGAATTAAGAACTCATAATTGCAACCTTCCTTCCTTCATAATATTACATTTTACAAATTCATTGCTTCATGCTTATTTATGAAACTAAAGCAATCTCTAACATTGTATACATGCAATGATAAAATAGAAACATACTCCTCTTGTTCTCAAAAATCTGGAAACCATGCACAATGCCTATGTTGTCACTATGAATGTGTTTTCCTATAGCTTGACAATGTGCACTTTTCATTCTCTGAATGCATTGGGTTCCATAACCTTTGAACCTATGTTGTGTAAGTATACAAAACTGAAGGATAGATATAATCCATTTAATTTTTATGTATCTTTTACAACATTTTCTTTAAATCAACTGCCTAAACTATATATTTTGATGCTTTTATTATTTTTTATAGACTTCTGATGTTCTTCATTAATTTTTAACATGCCTTTAGACTATCATGGTCTATTCTATCATCCCTATCCATTATGAAAATAGTCCTAAGATTCATATATTAGCTTGATGCTCAATATTCAGTTTGATATGTATAAAGCTTGATCCCTTTCTATCTTTCAATTTTGTTATTCTGTAGGAAATTATGCATAGTAAATGACAATGGAAACTATACCCTTGATTCTTTTGAAGATGTCTCTTGATGCCTATATGTAACAATGCTCTCATATAGTCATATAGATTTTCCTCTTGGTAACTATGTAGACTGTGTTGGCATATGGCTTCTAGTGTTGTAATTGATGGAAACCCAAGTCATTGATTTGGTACGCACTTCAGTATCTATTCATACCAGGAGTAAGAGTGAAGAAAAGGGTATCCGATTAAAGTTGAGTTTGTCAATCAATATGCATTATCAGTTTGTCATTTCATGTTGTGAATCTTAGGGAAGGTCATTAGGTATCCAAAATACCTTATTCTCAAGTTTTGTGTTGGCACATCAATTGGTGTATGAGTTAGAAGATCCAGTGTATTGATTTTCTATTTATTAGGACAAGAAGGCTAACTTGGTGCATATATTCATTAAGGATTTTTAAGGAGAAATTGTTTAAATGTTTTTGCATGTGAACATGTTTATTTAGGTTCTCACTATGCTATTGCTGACTTTGGATTGTACACATTAAGAATCATTTGAGGATTAAGCTATCAGTTGGAAAATATTATATGTTTTTCTAAAGAAGACATGAAGTTAATATTATCCTTTGAGGCAGATATATAAGATCGATATTTTATATAATTTTGGTATCGAAGCGTGTATCTGTTAAGTATATTACTATGTGATGCAAAATTTAGAAGTGTAGTTGTGCGATTTCATCTGTGCATATAATATTTGTGATGCGAGTTGCAACATGGTAGACAAAAAAGGAAAAATCTAATAGAAGGTCAGGAAACTAACTAATGAGCTTAATAAGAACTGTAATATGGCATTAGTAGATTCTATTCCTTTAGTTCAACCTTTTAGATATATTTAATTTGAACATTTTGTAAGGCATTGAGCCTTCCTATTTTGAGCAGTGAGCTCTAGGCAGTCTGCCTAAATGGAAGTGCATTCCCATTTTGTAAAACTCATATCTAATTACTCAAATTGTGGATTGACCTCCACCATGGTTTTTCCCCTAATAGGGTTTCCATGTAAAAATACTCGTGTTATAGTATTACGGATGATTTCTTTGTGTTTTTTCATTTTTCCTTGAGTTCAAAGTTGTAAATAGTTTAAATATTAGAATAATAAGATGAATATTGTAGAACACTAATACACCCCCCCTCTCAGTGTTCCCAGATTCCAACAATTGGTATTAGGGCTTAGTTCCTCGAAAATAGTTTTCCAAATTGATGTAGATTTTGGAATGTAATTGTCTCTAGTAGTCTTTAGTAGCATATTGTGGTGGCACTTGATAATCTTGATCATTCTGAAGTAGAAGTCTAGGAATTGAAATCAAATCTTAAGGATGCAAAGAAATTCATTCAGTCATTAAAGGATTAGATTGTAAAATCTAGGGAAAAGATGAAGGATCTTTGTGATCAAATTAAGCAGAAAGAGATTGAAAACATGGATGATGCTCACCTGAATCAAATCTTAAAGGAATAGCTCAAGAATGTGAAAATATTTCTAGAGACAATGTTACCCTAAAGCATGAAATGGAATCTATGGTGATGAAACTAACTAAAGAAATTGAAGAAAGAAAGAAGAATGAGGAAAATATTGCTGAGTCCTTAAAAGAAATATGTAATGAATGCAAAATAATAAATGGAGAATTCATTTAGTTAGAAAATGAAATGCAACAATCCTCAAAAAATGAAGAAGAACTTGAAAAATAGATTATTATTCTCAGGGATGAACTTACTATTTCAAATGAATACAAGGAGAAGTTTAAGATCAATTTTGTTAAGCTTAGTGTTCTGACTCAAGGTCGAAAGAATAGAAAGAACAAGCAAGGTCTTGGATATGAGAAAGGAGAATGTTTTGGATTTGGACAAAGTAATTTTAAGCAAGAAAATTTGATGAACAATGGTGGAAGGTATCTATTAAGACAACCTAAAGCTCAAAATTTTAATAGATATTATTTTACTTCCAATACATTTCATCATATGGCAGCTCAATGTAGAAGTAAGATAAAATCAAGTGAATCATCATTCTCTGGTCAGTGTCTCAATTGCAACAAGTTTGGTCATAATTCAATTGAATAAATAAATAAGTCAAATAACTTTGTTAGTAGAAGGAATGTTGAATGTTATAACTATGGAAGATTTGGGAATATTACTAACCAGTGTAGATCAAGAAGAAATCAATGGAATGATTGGTTTGGAAAAGGAAATATTTTGTGTTACAATTGCAAAAAATGCATTACAAGATTCTGTAGAAACAAAAATGTTGATAGAAGAGGTCTGGTATACAAAAGAAAAAATACACAAAAAGATAATAAAGAAAAAGGGAAAGTGATTGTGGATGAAATAAGAGATCAGATGAAGAAGACATGGGTAAGGAAGAATGATTCTGATGCTAGAAATGGTTCTTGACCAAAACCTTCTTCTGGTAATTCCTCTGGAAATTGATCTTAGGTTGACATAGGGGGAGTTTTTCAACAAAATCCTTTGTCCCCTGACGATAGTTAGCACTAGAATGCAGGAGATTTTCAATGGTTGTGCCAATAGTTTACAACTACATTAGAGATCATTTGTACATAAATCTAAGTTAAAGATCCACATAATAATTTTTGTCTCACTGTTTGAGAAAGAATGGTATCAAGAACACCTAGGGAAAAATAATTTATTACAAAATTTAGGTGTGTAGAGTTATGAAAAGACATGTTGGAACCCTCATTTGCCACTTTATCAAATAAAAAAGAGAAGGAGAGTGATCTACAACATAATTTCAAAGGATTGAAGATAATTTAGTGATGAATCAATAAATCCATCAAGTATTTTAGTCATTTGTGCAATTTCCATTTGATTTGGTGCTCGGTAGAAGAATTTGTTTGGTACGAAAAATGGAACAAATCAAAGGAATTGTGAATTTAGATGAGTTTAGTAGTGAGAAGATTAGAACTATAAGAAAAATTTTATCATCCGATGAATTGAAATGGCTAAAAAGTGTGAAGCACAAAACTCTAGACATTTGGAGTAAACTTCCCTATTTTGAAAAAACATAAATTGTTAAGTTTATTCTGAATAGATTGAATAATGATACTCTAATTCTAGAAAAACCCTATCATATTTTGAAAGAGGTAATTGGATTCCTAATTGGATTATGCAAAATTGGGGATATGTTGAGAAATAATTCTATTCGAAACAAAGAAGTCAAAACCCTAACCGGAGTAACTGGAGATGAAAGGGCATTGATAATTTTGGCAATCAAAGATTTAGTAACAAGGTACATTATGCATGGAGTATCCTATAAGAAAAAATTTAGAAATAGAGAAGGAGCAACCTTGGTTGGTGTAGTTTAAATTTCTCACAAAATGATAATGGAAGATTAGGACTTTGACCTATGTGGACTGCTAAAGGATCAACTAATGGAGAACATGCAATTAACAAAGGACACAGGTTATCCCTTCAGGTTTGGAACTTTGATTACATATATTGTGATGTAATTTTTGACTTGTTTTCCATCGAAGAACAATGTTATATGGAAAGAGAATAAACTAGTTTACAAGAAGATTTATGAACACTCTAACAATTTGGAAAACTATGATCAAGAATATGCAAGTTTCTTTAGAGTTCTGCTAGAAAATTTTGGATCAGTTTGCATTTCCCTTCCGATAAGGGCACTTGAAGTTGGTTCCTCCTCTGGTGAGATGGAAAATAAGAAGAGAGGAGCAAAATAAATTTATGTTTATAGTCCTCTGTTATGCAAGAATCAAAGATTTGAAGACAAAGGAAAATAACAGGTGGTTGAAGATATTCAAGATGAAGAATCTGATAAGGAAACTGAAGGACACCCTAATGGAAGAATTGGAATTAGCTAAAATAGATCAAGAAAAGGGAGAAATAAGTGAAGAAGAAGATGATATAATCAAATAAAAACTACTACAACTTATTCATGTTGAAGATGGAATACAAAAAATTAAAAAGTTATGGTTTATTGGACCTTCATATTAACAAGATATGATTTTAAGTGTACTAAGTTCTCATATTGTGCACGACCAGATCAAATTGGAAAATTTGCAAAATATTTTTCCAGAAGAGATGAATGAATGTATCAAGGAAATCATGGACTTTGAGTCTCAGAACAAGAAAGAAGAAGAAATAATTCTACACTTGAAGGAGGAGTTCAGGCTATCACTTACCAAGTTGAAAAATAAAATGAATGAGCTGAGGCAATGCATAAGTACATCAAACAACATCTATAACTATTGCATTCATTGGAGTCATGTAGTTCGGAAATACAAAGAAAAGTTGGAGAAAATTAAAATAAAGTTAAATAGGATTAGACAAAGTTTTGATATATTTCAGAATCAGGATGGTGCAATCAAGAAAAGGATTCAAGAGTTACAATCTGAGCATACAAATGTGTAGAATACCAAAATCAATCTTGTGGACACTTTTTGGAAAGTAAATGACTTAATAGAATGGAGACTGGATCAATTAACTAATATTTTGAGGAAAGGAGACAAACTAGAAGAAATCATCACTATTCTGAAATCTCTCATCAAGATTATCAACTAGACATTTGAAAATAATAGCATGATCATAATCATTGGGATTGAAGTAGAAGCCTGGAAGAAGTTTCTTTCGGAGATTAAAGAAACACACAAGATAATATTCTAACTCAAGTAGCAATTATTCTTTTTCAAATTTTTGAATTAGTTTTGAATCAACAAGTTTTTGGTCATATTTCAAAGGGGGAGATTGAATACATGATTTTCATTGATGTCAAAGGGGGAGAGAGAATAGTGAAAAATGCCTTATCAATTTCATGGGGATCTATGTTTTGAAGTTTTGAAGTTTGGTAAGGTACTTATATTTTTGACACTTAGTCATTTTTCACTAAGTGTTGCCATCAATGCCAAAGGGGGAGATTGTTGGCATATGAATTCTAGTGTTTTCAGTGATGGAAACCTAAGTCATTGATCTAGTATGCACTTCAGTATCTATTCATAATAGAAGTAAGAGTGAAGAATAGGTTATCTAGTTAAAGTTGAGTATGTCGATCAATATGCATTATCAGTTTATCAGGTCATGTTGTGCATCTCAGGGGGGGTCGTTGGGTATCTGGAATACCGTATTCTTGAGTTTTGTGTTGGAGAATCAATCGGTGTACAAGTTAGAAGATTCAATGTATTGATTTTTTGTTTATCAGGACTAGAAGGCCAACTTGGTGGATATAGCCATTACGGATTTTTAAGGAGCAATTTTTTAATTGTTTTTTGTGTTTGAACATGTTTATTTAAGTCCTCACTATCCTATGGCCTGCTTTGGATGGTACACATTAAGAATCATTTGAGGATTAAGCTATAGATTGGAAAATATTATATGTTTTTGTAAAGCCGACATGAATTTAATATTATCCTTTGATGTAGATATATAAGATTGATTGTTTATAGGGTAACCCCACAATCTGGTTTACAATTTTTGGGCAAACTAGACACTGAACTTCTTCTTTTAACTAAATATTCACTTTTGAGCTCCTATAGCGGCTAAACCATGAGGAATTTGAGAATGATACAAACTAGTGATTTGTGAAGTTTTGTCTATAGATTGTAAATATATTTTTTTTCAAAAAATTTGGAATCAAATTGCACTTTTTTATTCATCTCCTTTGAAAACTAGTTTTTACTAGTAAACAACATTTTTAAGGAGTGATTCTCACCGTATACAACATAAATTTTTTGTATGAAGGATAAAATTCTAATATTTTTGAATTTAGATTTTTAACTATGATATATAACTAGTTCATTTGGTTTCATAGTGTTTTATTATATATTTTTTCCTTAATCAATTTTTGAAGTCAAACCAATTACAATTCAAACATAGATGGACTGTGTACAACATAAATTTTTACATATGTACCGAAATTCAGTTATTATTTTTTTAATGGATCAAGGACATCAATACCCAACCCAAACATATTTTTTAATTTTTTTTGATAATCTGCTATTTTTCCACATGTGCAAAATAGATAGCTTGATTTTGGGTGAAAAACCTATGTTTAATAAAATAAATAAATAAAATATATAATAAAACCAAAACATATTAAAATTATATTCATTGGATAGCTCATTCTGAGGACTACCATGATCATTTGAAATAAAATTTAAATCAATTTATTTGATCCCCCAAAAGGTAAATTAAAAGTGATTTTTTATCAGCATTTTGATATGTGTATAGGAGACTCTATTGTAGGTATGGTTTAAAACTAACGGGGTTCTATCCAAGGGGGTTTGATCTAAGGTGATTTTATCAAACCCTATTCAATTGGAATCCTTAAAAAGGAAATTTTTAAGGCTTAAATCATTATATTTTCTAAAAATATGTGATTTCAGCAAAAATTAGAATCTCCCAAAAATTGTAAACCAGCTTTGTGAGATCACTCTTGCAATAGTGTGACCCATTTTTCTTTCCTTTATCCTGGCTCATTTTGAATCAATAGGATCTTAACAAATAGGTCTAGAACAATTGAAACCACTTTGTTTCTCAAGATGTAATGCCTCATTTTATTGACTCCATGAACCAAGGCATATGCTTCCTTCTCAACATTAGGGTAATGAAATTCAACATCCTTTAGTGGAGAACTAATAAACATAATGGGGTACTCAATTCATTCATCTTCCTTTTGTGTTAACATGCTTACACATGAATGGTCTGAAGCAAATGAATATATATAGATAGCCTTTAAATAATCTGAGTTGACTAGCATGGGAGCATCTACAATATCCCTCTTAGTTTCTACAAATGCCTATTTGGCTTTTGGAATCCACTATACTTTACCATCCTACCTGAGCATGGAATTTCCTAACAAAGATTATCTTTTTGAAGAAGGATTTCATTTCCCTTTTTCTACTCAAAGATTGTATCTTCAAGATGGCCTATATATTCTCTGGATCTATGGAGATTCCCTTTTCTGAAATCACGTGTCCCAAAATTTTTCATTTTGTTACCCCAAAGATATACTTCTTCAGGTTCAATGAGATACCAAATTCTCTACACTTCTGGAACACCTTTCATAAGTCAGATATGTGATCTCCTCCTTTCTTTGAGAATAGTGTAAGATCATCCATGTATATAATGATGCATTTTAAAATGAGGTTCTTGAATTCTGTATACATGGCACATTGAAATGTTGTGCTTACATTGATCAAACCAAACAACATCCTTTTGTCTATGAATGTTCCCTATTTTATAGAGAAAGTTGTTTTGTTCCTATCTTCATACTGCACCATTAATTTATTGTATCCTAAGTAGCCATCAAAAAATTACATCATTTGAGAACCATTAACTATTTGCAGCACCTCATCTAATGAAGACACCAAATAGTTATTTTGTTCAAGAGCCCTGTTCAGGTTATTGAAATCCACACATAGCCTAATTTACCCACTCTTCTTTCTAAATAGAACCAAAATCTCCACCCATGTGGAATGCGTGATAGGGAAAATTTATATGGGTTGATAGCATCTTTTGTACCTCCTTGAAGATAATGTGTCTTAGAAGCACATTAATTTGATGTTTCCATTGCCTGAAGGGTCTCATATCTGGCTTGAGGGGAATGATATGGGTGATAATTTGTGTATCATACATGTTGAAGTCCTCATACCCCCAAGAAATCACATCATGATAGGTGTTTAATACATCAAAAATTCCTTTCCTTTCTTTTTGGTTACAAACTTGCCAATAAACACATTATTTATATCCTTTTTTATGCCCATGTTATGAGCATCACACTGATTATATATGAAATATTTCTTAGTTGGATGATCTTGGTCCCTTATTTGATCTAATTCAATATTATCTCTAGTTGTAACATTCCCTTAGGTGTTGTGTCACTTTTAAAATTGTTCACCCTTTCGATTTCAAGCTCAACTTCCTCTGTCACTACTTCATCTATGATTTGGGAAACAAATACGTCTGGACTAGTGATGAAGTCAAGGATATTCTTTTCATCATCAAACACTTGAAATTTGGTGACATTATCAGGCACTGATGGGGTAGAGGTGAGCTATACAATGAATTTATTTAGGCCAGTTAGTGATAAACATCTATATTTTTATTCTTACCATGGATAATTAGCTGAATATTGAATGCTTCAAACCTTTCTATGAGGTCCCATACCTTATGCCTATAGTTTTCCAATATATGATCATGGCATGAGTATAAATTTTTCATTTACTTTACAAATAATTCAGAGTCCCCAAAGACTTGGAACATTTTAACCTTCTTTTTCAATGACATGAGCGAAAAATTAACTAATTCTTCGTATTCTAATACATTATTGGTACAATAAAATTGTAATTTATGGGGAGCAAAGTAAGTATTACCCAATAGAATTATTAGCTTGAAGCCTACTCTCATTCCTTTCTTGGATTTGGATCCATCAAAGTGCAACGTCTAGAGCATGGAGGGACTTTTTTCTTTGGATATGATTAAGCATACTTATTTATTTTCTAGTTATGTATTCATCCTTGCACCCTTAGGTAGTTGTTTGTACTCAGGCTAGCTTTGATCTTGTTTCTCTTCCATGATTTCTTTTGGAGTGATCAACCCTTTGATATAATCCATGGTTGTTTGAAACAAGTAGCACTCAAACTCAAAATGAGCTGCATCATAAACTCTACACTAAATGGGTAGCAATAGCTCCTTGAAATCCATTATATCACCTATACTAAGTTAATCTTGAACAAATTTTTACATAAATTCTTGAAATCTATCAAACATCCCAAGGTGGTTGTCCTAGAATTATTCATCATCGAATTCAACCAAAAATTTTGTATTGTAAGGAGGAGGAGACAAATTAATGAGGGAACTACACAATACAAGGACATCTTTTACCCTTTCTTCTTCTCCTCCTTGCTCGAAAGTAATTTTCCAACTCTATCTCGACAAATAGCACTTCATTCATATTTTTATACTCAATGATCATAAATTTTATTTGAGGCTCATGTTCAATAGAAATTTGATTAGGTGGTCCTTTCTAGGGAAACCATAGATGTGAATAATCAGTTGCAACATAGTCATTCAAGGATCAGGTGAAGTCCCTTCCTAATATAATTCCATAGGTGTTAGAAACAACCTGGATATAAATAGCTTGTTGTACCCTTAGGTTTTTTGTGATTTGCATAGGGATCTTGTTCATCTCCTCTACTATATTCACCTTAGTTTTATCAAGTTGGGTTACCTTTTATTTGGATGGAGTCAGGGTTATTCCTAGTTCTTAGCATATTATGAATGGCATGACATTGGCTAACGCTCTTGAGTCAAGAAGAAAATTATGTAGATTCTTTCCAAATATATGAATTTTCAATACGAAATAAGTGGTATATAACTTCCCTTGGAACAACCCACTGAAATTTCAACCTAGGTGAATTGAGCCTTATCTTTGTCATTAATTTTATCTTTTATTTATACTTGATTTTTATCCTTGGTTAGTTGTTTATCTGATTGTTGTTTTTTTATAGGTGGTTGATCAGGTTTCTTTGCAACTATTTCTCTAATCATAGGCTCATTTTTGGAGGCATCAAATGAGAATCTCTTTACGAGAACTTGTTTAGCTAGTTTTGATGGAAGAGTTCTATTCAATGATTGAAAGAAAGAATTTTGTGTGGAGGGCAACTAAAACAACTCAAAGAATGAAAAACTCACATTAACCTTCTTTAACTCCTTCACCACACACTTTCCCATTTTCTCAAAATACGCTTCAGAGGAAGTGCCTTGGGCAGCATTAGCGAGTTGATCTTGAGTTGGATTGGGCTGCCTATTTCTATTGAAATACTTGGTAGGAACTTTGGGATAGGTTGGATTATTGCTAACATTAGGACCAGGTGCAGTATTGAAATTGTTGGGTGGGGTGGAAGTACATAGACCACCAACCTACCTATTTTTTAGGTTGTAAGGAGTTGCATGTTGGTGGAACATATGAATGTCATCCTCATGTTGCTTGTCCTGATCTTTGGGACCATTATCTACTAAATAAAATAAATGAGATAAAGATACCTCATTACTTACCTCTTTGAATTTGTCTCCCTCCATTGCAGCCTCCTTCTCGAGTGAAATGTTGTCACTTTGGGGAAAGGGATCTTGGTTGACCACTAAAATAAAAAAATCATACTATTCTGATGAAACTATATCTCTATAGCTCGAAATGTGAACATCCTTTTCAACTTCCACTTGGAATATTTCTGCAGTGTTTGGAACTCAAGAAAATCAAGCTCATAATGCCTATTTGTTTTATGAATTCTACACCATCCAGATAAGGAAACTTCAACTAAATAAAATCCACTTGTGAATTTTTCTATACCACCTAGCTAGTTGGGAGGTGTGTGTACAACCATAGTGTTGGGTTGGGTATTCCATGTTTTGTTCTACCTTTGAGGTTGTCTTCTTTAAAAAAACTGTCCTGAGTTCTCGCTTCAATCATAATGTTGATTTAAGGATGGTCCTAAATCTTGGTGGCCTCTTTGATAATTATCTTGAATGCTCTTTTGAGACACTTGAATTTGGTTATTTTGACTCCTCAAATGGGTAACCTCGGTGGAAAAATTTCTCACTAATTCAGCCAACTCATTGATCTACTCCTTGTTTGCACTACTTTGAGTTAGAACTAGATTCTAAAAGAAAATAGGAGGTATTGTGAGTTGACCCTATTGAGCAGTTGATACATCAAAATTCTACAGTTAAGAAGGTACTTGAGATTATTAAGCATAAGATTGTTGATGTGGAGCCTATAGATAGATTGGCACTTGCAAGGCTTGATTCAATGGAGGCCTTGGGCATTGCACTATAGGTAGTTAGGGAATTGGGTTCATCAATTGAGTTTGATGCACCAAGGAATGAGTAATCCCTTGGACTTGTCTAGGGTTGGCGGCTACTCCCAATGAAGGTAACAAACCTGCAACATGCTATCCCAAGTTAGTACTTGTCTTAACTACCTCAACATAAGCCTCAATGAAACTTGTTGGTGGTTGATGCATTATTTTGACCAAGGTGGATGTAAGGCTATCTAGAGTTGCATAGTATACCATTCTAGCAAAAGAACCATCAAATACATAAGGAGGTTGCAAATTAATATAGGCCCTATGAAATCTATTATTGAACAAGCTAATTGGCTCATTAACTTCCCTCCTTACTGACATGAACTGTTGGTACAAATCCATGGGGCTGATTGGGAAATTAAATTTTTGCAAGAAAGTGTTCTTCATAGGGTCCCAGGAAGTGATGTAGCCTGTCGGTAGGTGCATGTACCAATAGAATTCCTCATCCCCCATTGAATAAGGGAAGAGTCTAGAAGCCACATCCTTATGTTCAATGTACATATCCTTCATGGTTGTTTGGAATATCTTAATTTATTCTTCTACTGTTCATTGTGGATCATTTGGATGAAGCTTGGTACAAAAACCCTCCTAATTATTTGACATGTCATGGTATTCATTGATGGATAGTGGAGATGGGTTTTTTCCCAACCAAACCATTGGAGGAGGTGGGGGTGGTAGTAGTTGCATTACCAAAACTTGTGGTTGAGGTAGGACAACTGCTAGGAGAACACCTTGGATGTGGGAAGTGAATGGAGAAATTTCTTGTTGGAGTGAAGAAGAAGATGGATATGGAGGGGATGGGAATTTTTCCCCTTTCTTGGCTCTTCTTCTAGGGGTTTTTATCTCTTGGAATTATCCCTTATCTAGTGTGGACCTAAGTACTCTATGAAATCTTTGAGGGGAGAAAGACCCAATTCAATATAGTTTAGTCTATAATGACCTCCTTCTAATGTCAGTTCTGTTGATGGATGTTTTCACACTCCTCAACATAAAAAACACTCAAGTGTGATGTCTCTCTCGAAAGTAAATTTCCTACAACTCATTTTTAGAAAATTAACTCAAGGTATCTCAAGTGTCAGGTCATGACTTGCAAAAAAAACTTAGTTGTTTATGTTATTTGTTGGAAATCATATAGGGCCTTTATGGTTCACTAAGCATGGAAGCTTTGGGTCTCTCATGTGAGTTTAAAAATTCTATAAGTGAATGAACAGTGATTGATAACTTAGAACAATGAGTTGAAACTCACTTCTATCATCATATTTGGCTTTACAATGATATTAGAAACTTGTTTCTAAGTCACATTTTAAAGAAATATCAAAAGGGAGAAGGGTTAGACATTTTTCTAATTTTGCAACTAAAATGAATAGTAACAATGGAGGATGCTACACTGTATCACTTCCCAAATTGAATTTTACTTAACCAGGGATAGCCCATAGTATCATAAAACTAGTGCAATATTCTAAGGCTTACTTATGAGATTTTTGACTGCAACATGGATTCTTAAACATGCACATACATAGTTAAAATTAAGTGTTGTAAATGAAATAGCTCAAACTAACTTTACACAAAAAAAATCACCAACAAACTACTAAAATTATGAGTTGGAAATGCATCAAACACTATAGAATACATCCACAATTAAAGAACAACATGAACTACTAATAGAAAGTAAACTTAAACTTTAAATAACAGTGCTGACATGAAATTTTGGAGATGGAATCATGAACACATAAAGGGAAAGACATAATAAACCATTAACTCAATGATTTTCTTATTTTTTACAGCAAATTTTCTTTACAAAACAACTCATCTCTCCCTTTGAAAATGAGAGGATGCCCATATTTATACTTTTCCAAAAGAAGAATAAATGGAAAAGATTTATTTACAATGAATGGCTTAAATTCATTCAAGTTTAGGGCTTCACCTACCCCTAATATTTTACAATATAAGAATAGAATTTTTATCATTTTCCCTATTTCATCTTGTATTCTATTTTTTCTTGTAGCTACTTCTAGCCCTTTTCAACTATTAGTAGATATTCATCATCAATAATTGGCCTCCCAACTTCTTTATGTTGAGTAGCATATTCTACAAACTTGTTGATTATGACCAACAACTTATTTTCTTTAAAGAGATCAAATTTTGAGATTTGGAAGTCAATTCTATTTAATCCTTCCATTATTTGGTCCCGGTCCTTGGTTTATTTCTACATAGCTCTAAGTATCTACTTTGACTCCATGAAAGATCTGCCAAAAGAATCTATAAAATTGGTCAACAAAGTATCAGTGGTTCCCTACTCTAATTTCTTATGGAATTCCCACTTAATGGCCTCCAAATCTAACTCCAGGGTAGGAATTTCATAACCTATCATCATTTTAGATAATCATCAATTTCAACTTGATTTTCTACAATCCATTCCTAATGTAATTCCAACTCCTACAAGGGTCTTTCCAAAATTCCTTTTCTCTACTTAAAATTTAGTTGTCAAGCCTCAGGTAGCCAATGATACTCCTTGGGAAAATCCAAATCCTTTTCCCAAATTTCTCGAGTGAGATTGATGATGCTCTCTAGCTTTGGATACAGTATCCTGTAGAGTTTAGGGAACTCTTTGTCGATGTATATTTCCTCCTCAACCTCCTTTTGTAACACCAAAAATTCAGTGCATTATAGCGGGTTCATGGATACCCTTGTCACCCGTGTCAACAACTCTCTTGAACTAGTCTAAGGTGGAATTAGTCTAGTTAATCATCCTCTCCATTTTATTAACCTCCTCCTTTGAGAGAAAGGTGAGTGTAAGTGATTTTATTGGAGCTTCATCTCTTGATAAGGTCCACTATTGTATGTAGGTATTTATTTCTACCACTTGCGCCTTAATGCAAGGTGGTGGTAGATGCAAGTTAGTAGAAATCTTGGATATTAATGCTTGAAATTTTTGGTGGAGGATAGCCCCAAAGAATTTGATTGGAAAATTCTACATGTGAGCAACAAAGGTGTGTGATAGGGTGATAGCCACCATAGAGTTTTTTATCAAAGAAGGTGTAAAAGTGGAAAGGGTTGTTAGCTAAGGCAAGAGTGAGGAGGATGAAAACAAAGAAGTTGTAGAGGAAGAAGAATCCAACACCATCATGGAAGTGACTAGGGAAGTGGAAGTGAGGTGGACTAAAATTTGCATAATTAGCAGAGATGAAACAAGCATTGATTTAGGAGTTGAATGGGATGGTGTGGTGGTATCGATAGTAGTGGTAAATGGGGGTGTAATAGTGGTAGGTAGTGGTGAGTGAGGTTGCTCAACTTCTTCTTCCTTGCTATGTGGGGAGCACTCCTCTTGAATGGTGGGCATCTTGAGAATAAATGTCCCCTACCTTTTTCATTTCTTCGACATCTATCCCTTTGTTAATTTCCTCATGTACACCTTTTTCTTGGGATTTATTTTAGTTGTATCTTTCCACTTCAAGGACCTTGTGAAAATCAGAGACTTGGGAGCCTCACTAGATGATCTGGTTGTAGTGCCACTATCTATTTCACTTTCAAAATTGTCTTCAAGTTCTCCATATGTTAGCTCTGCACTTGCCCTTGCAACTTAGTTATCTTCTCATCAATCATTGTTTGTTCCTCTGCTCCATAAGGTAGGTGATATTATCTAGGTTAGTGACCTCCTCCTCAACCCAATCAATTACTGGTAGTGGTACATTTACTAAAGCATTGTATTTCTCATTGAGAATATTGTCATCCTTAATAATTTGATCTAGTATAGGGAATAAATCAATGGATTTTACAAATCTAGTTGTCATTCTCATATAATTTCTTCTACAAAATTCACTATCATCATTACAATTCACCCAAAAATCCTCTATGTGCAGCTGATGAGCATATTTCCTTCCAACTTGCTTCTTCAATTTTTTGTGAGGATCCACACCTCCCCTATCTATACGAAATTCAAAATTATATTCTACCAAATCCTCAAAATTCTCGGTGCATAGGGAAGTAGGGAAAGAGTAGATACACTAGTCAAAGGTGACAGGATATAGGATCCCAACATGGTTCTTGTTGTGCAATATGGTATGCACATTTTGTAGCTGTCGAGTAAGCTCCAACAAGATGATTATGTCATTGGGGTAGCACGACAAATATTAGGGTATTCATAAGAATCCCTCTACTCTGATGTATGTGAATTTTGGGAATTAGATGAAAAAATATCCAAAACCTTTTATAAATGCCTTGGAACTATGTGACACCCTCCTATAGTAGTCTCCCCTCAAGGTCTAGATGATATGCCCAATGAAGGCATCATTTACTCTTTTGTAGGACCTTTAAAATTTCTTATATTGAAGCTGAGGATATTAGTCATATACTTTTAGCTTTCCCTTCTTGGTTACTAGTACACCAACACAATCCAATCCTTTAAAAGGAAACTTAGCCACTAGAAGGTAGAGTATATAAGAGGTCATATAAAACTATGAGGTCTTCTTGACTACTATAAACTAACTATGCAAGTTCTCACTCATCATCTTTACCTAGTGGAATTTAGCAGTGCCTAAGAGGATCTCCTCAATGAAATAAAGAATCCTCTCCTCAAAGAATATGGAAGTGGGAAGGCCCATTACTATGCTTAGGAGTGTGATTGGATCATTTTATTTTTTTATGAATTCACTTTAATAAAGCATTTGGAGCACCTTGTGAGTTCTGCCCCTCTTATATTTTAATCATGTTTGGTTTATTGTTCTTTTTCACCCAATAGGATCAAGTTGCTAAACTTGTAGAGCAAGATCCTTTTCAACTTCTTCCATCTTATCAAGGGCTGGGATACCAAATTTATTCTCGATGGATTGAGCAGATAAGTCTGCTAACAACCTCCATATTTTTCAGCTATTTTTTAGGTTTGGGCATGGTATAACTCTCAACAAGAAAGGACCAATTTTGGATCTCCCAAAGTCAGAGGAAAAACTACTACTTTAGCAAGGCCACTTTATTTGATTGTTGTGGGTTTGATCATCACCCTCTCCTTGAAATCATCAATATCAACATGTATCAGGTCTGCATCAAAAACCTTATCCTAGTTGGATGTTACTTTGGAGGTCCACTCAACCCTGTGAAATTGATACTTCATTTTTTCTTTCTCTTCCTTCCCTTTGGGAGTACTTTTTGGTATTTTCCTTTTGTCAACCTTCTCAACTAGCTTCTTTAATAGTCCCTCAAAAGGTTCCATAAATATTGCACATGAAAGGTGTAGTAAGTGCGATGACAAATGAGGATCTAAATTTTATCTAAATGATGAAAATTCAATATTAATTCTATCCATATACTCTTAGAATATCATAACATTCATCATCGTTTACCATTTGAATCTTTTATGAGCCATTTATTGAAATGGGAGTTTAGTAGTGTGGGATTCCACCTTGTGGAAAATTCTAGGTTGAACACCATAAAGGGATGACACCGTGGAAGAATTTTTTTGCATAGGACCACCCAGTTGTGAATTTCTTCATGACATTATTGTTGAATTAATTTTGGGTGAAGCTACTTGGCACATGCGAGAATTGGTAATGGAGGTATGTGAGACTAGTCCCTTTTATTAAATCAATCTTTAATGCTTCGACGAGTGTGAGGAATACAAAATATGAGATGTGGAGAACTATTAAGTCTTCACCATTAGAGAGCATCCTTGGATCAACGTCATTATACAAAGTTCAACCTGCATGAGCGCTTGGTCTTGAGATTTTCTTTGTTTGCACTAAATTTTAAGCTCACAACCGTCAAGAATGTGGAACTCGCACTATAGATGGATGTAAGGGATTTGACATAGCGCAATGAATTTGGATGAGAGGCATCTCACAAGAAGATTTTTGTAAGGTGGACCCTGCATGGAGTTTCCACTTGGTCCATTTTGGCTTTAAGTATTTTGACGTGTCTATGAAATCATTCTTAATCGTTTCTTGAAGGATTGGTCATTTTTGTGAAATGTGGAAGTTAGACGAGTGAGAGATGCATGGGGAAAGGATGTGAGGGCTTGATATTTTAGTAACAATAATCTAAGGGAATCTCTCCCATGTTGATGGCCTGTATGGGTGAATCCATAATTTTTCTTGTCTTCAATGCTTAGAAACAAGTGTGGATATGTAGTGCCCCGCCATGAGACCCTGAAGGAAGTTGCAACTCAACGCGGAAGTGTACAATTTTTTTTCTTAAAAGTGCATTATTATCAAAGAAGATGCACAATAGTTCGCATCAACCTCTAAGGTAATGTGACAAGATTACATTGATTACCAAACATACACACTACTAGAACACAAAGCATTTATAAAAATATTAACCATACATTTAATTCCACATACATACAAAGCATTAAAGATTCTAACACTAGGATAACATAAAATAGGTTCCAGATTACATTAACTCAAAAGTAGATTATAATACTCATTCCCAGAATGAGGTAGATCAAACCTAACTATTACAATTACAAGATTCCTCCTCGAATACAAATGAGGAGTATAATAATTACAAGAATTAAACTAAATTTAATAGAAAGCTTAAACTAAATAATGAAACCACTACGAACTCTCCACTGGAAGACTTTGTAACATAATCCACAAATCAAAAGGGGACCCAATGACGTAGGTTGCACATTCCTCCCAACCAAGTGGTACTCAAAGGCCTACCCCCCATGCTAGGAGATAGTAACAAGGATACAAGGACAATCCCTACAACCTCTAGTCTCAGGCTAACTCACCTCAGAACAAAACTACCACAAGAACAACACTAAATCAAAGAAAACATTTCTACCTAAGTTTAACAGAATGACTCACTAGTAGCCAAAACATACTACTAACCTAGGAGAAATGTCATTCAAGCTACATGAGTTACCCATCAGATCTTTCCAGATCTTGGCCCCCATTGAGCTTCACCCTCCTATTTGTTATCATGAGATACAACACCACTCCAAACTAAGGAGGTACAAATAATCCAACAATTTCATACCAAGAAGAAACAACCATTTCCTGTTCGTAGAAACCGGGTGACTTACTTAAAACAAAAAACTTACTACCATAGAGAACTACACAAGACAAAACCATGGAATGATAACTCAAATTAACATTCCTCACTAGGAAGACTTACAAGAACTCATCTAATACCTCTTTTCAATTACCCCTAATTACCACAAAACATATCTCAAACACATCATAAAAGCATAATAGTTTAATGTTTACAACATTCTAATTTATCACAACCTTGCATACAGTCAATGAAATAACTTATAACAATTCACAGCACTCAATTGTCCAAATTTAACCAATTAATTACAAGGCTCTTCCAAACATAGATAAAACATCATATTGACCATTTCCCCTATTTCCTCCATTTAAAATAATAAAACATGTGTTCCTATCACCACATTGTATATATTTTTCAATACCTATTCTCGAATACACTTAATTAAATATTCGTTTCCTCTAATTGCAATTAAACAAACTACATAGACAATCAATATGCTAATTAAATCTAAGATTTGGATTTACTAAATCCTTTCACAATTAGATGCTACAGACGTTTTTCAACATGGGTTTAATTTATTGGGGTTTTAATAATAAATTAAATTGGTGAAAAAGTTTCAGAACAAAGTCATCTAGAGGCGAACTAAGCAACCAATTTTTTTTTCAAAGAATTTTTCACAATTTACAACAATCATTTTCCCAAATTTATGAGAGGGTTTCAATTTCAATCTTTCTAAAGAAAAGTTGCACAGACATCTTCATACCAGGATTTAACAAAACTTCTACAGGAAAATTTTAAAAAATCCAAAAGATTACAAAAATCCCTTTTCTCTAAATTTACACAAAGGCTTTCAAAGCTAAAAGTAAATTCTTTAATCATAGATTGTTTTCCTCTGAGTTATTTCACAACAATTCAACAATAATGAAAGCCTTATAGATTTGAAAACAATTTAAAGCTTTTACAAACAAAACTCAAAAAACTTCTTGCACATGCAATCTTTCAATCTCAATTAAACCATTTTGAGCAAAGCTTCTACAATATTAAATTTTGTATAGACAATCTTTCTCAAACAATTAAATAAATTTAATAAACTTAAAAGAACCCGTTTTCCTGAAGCTTGAAGAAAAGAAAGTTGAAGCAGAGCCTCCCCTTTCGAGATCTATTTCCAAAGCTTCTCCAAAATCACCACTTCTAGGAAGATGTAAAAATAAAGAAACCCCCAAAAATTCTTGAATACCCCTTTGTTTTCTTTCAATTTTCAGCCAAAAACCTCTTTCAAAAAATTTCCTCTCCAAAATCCCCTGTGTAGAAAACTTCTCTCCTCTTTTTCCTCAATTAAATTCCTCCCAAAAATAATATCTCAACCAAGAGTAAATCATGCCTTCTTCTCACACACATGTCACATTCAAAATATCTTCTCAAAAATCCCATCTTTTCTTAAAGCCATTTGCATGTTGAAGTAATTTATAATTACAATTTAATTTCAACATAAATTTAGCACCTTCTAATTCAAATTTAAATTCCAAAATGAATTAATTTCCATTTATTTTAATAATTCCAAATACTAATTTAATTCCATATTAAAATTAATTAATTCTAATTAAAATTTACAATTTAAAATTAAATTAATTTCCCCTTTTCTTTTAATTTTCTCAACAACATAATTAATTTATTAATTTTAATTATTTAATAAATAAATACAACCCATTAGATTAAATTTAATTAATTACATAAGTCAAATTTAATTAATCAACTTAAATAAAAACTTCTATCACAATGTATAATTTAAATTTAAATAAATATCAACACTATTTAAAGCAATAACTCTAAGCATTTATTTCCATAAACAAGAGCCCTTCCAAATTAAATAATATTAAAACAAGCACCAAAGACACAACAGACTCAGCTGATGACACACAATGGCTAGGGTGTAGAACTGACACATGTAACCTAGCTACTATCTCCCAATCATCATACCATTGGGTCGACACGCTCAAACCTGTGAAGCTAGGTGGAGTCGATGTCATTTACCTACAAACCTGAATCCAAGGCATCAATAGCACATGCATATAAAATCATTATAAAATACACCATGAAGAGGAAATCACATAATCATAGGGCACTCACAAGCAAGTGATGCAATCATGTCTGCTTCACCAATACAATATCACCAAACTGACACTTGTATCATTAATAAAATTCATAAGCAATAATCATGTCATTATAAACCAATATTATTTTAACCAAAGCATGTTAAGTATAATATCATGGAAATTACATCTCATAACACACATAGTTCGTATTTCTCAATAAGAAATGATAAAATAACAAAGCATCTTAATCTAACATAAGAGAAAAAACAGAGGGGTGTTATAGGATAAGGTTCATGGAAATTATTAATGCAGGAACTACACAGTGGCGAGTCATGTAGGATTTTCTATTAATTAATGACCCAAGTGAGATAGAACCTTGCCAATGGTGACCCACATAAATGGGCCTGACCAATTATCTACACTTACTGCCCTTGAATCTTTCTTTAGGGAGTTCTCATGCAGAAGAGTAATGTGAATGACATTTTGATAATAGCAGCTCACATGGGCAGACCCATTGAAGAGACATGACTTAAATTATAGCCAGTTGCATCTTCCATATTGGCAGCAATGGTAGGTTTGGGGACTGCATGATGGGGAGGCCATGAATTTTTCCTGTTAACGATCAACTTTGGAGTAACGATCCCCTACAAGTGGAAATTTGTAAAGGTAGACCTGCATGGGAATTTACACAAGGAACAAGCTCTTTCAAAAATTATCACTCATGTACGGGAACCTTAAGGTGGAGGTTTGTATGAAATTGGCCATTACAGATGACGATGGGTAAGTTGTGGCCCACCTGTTAAAGTATGTAGTGCTACTTCCCTAAGGCCCTATTGATTTGTTCATTTCATCATTTTGAGTTTAAATTCTTGGCTCATAGAGGCAATGAGTGTGGCAAGTGCATGATGAGAGGATTAAATGGTATTTATATTGAACAATAACAATAATGGGATAGTGGTTTGCACGTAGTGACCCACATAAATGGGCCCGCAAAGGATTGATGAATTAGCTAATTTTTAGATACTAATCCTGCCTAGCGACATGACAATAGGGTTTTGAGGGCGCTAGTCCGCATATGGCAGGTGACCAGATGACATCCATAGGAAAGCGTGCACCCACAAATGGGGTCTCGCAAACCTCACTGACACTTAATAGTTATTTCCACCCGACCAAAGTTTTTGAGGACTGAAGCATGAGGCCTAGATGGAGTGAGGGTTGTGGATATTTTAGTTGACTCATTGCTGCACAGTTCGCATATCAATTTTATGTGTCTTTTTCACTATGTTGACTCATTGCTGCACAGTTCAGACTGTTCCTTCTGGGACCCTCTAACTTCAACCACTAACTTCAAGTTTCCAACGATCATACAATTTTTGTGTGGAAAACTCAGACTTCTCAACCATCGTGTGTATGTTTCTCTTTTCGATTTTTTTTCATGCCATCATAAGGGATCAAGCTAGTTGAACGTAGCTCAGAGAAATTTCATGTGTTTGGGTGTGAAAGAGGACCATTCCTAGAATAAATGTATCTATCGGGATGTGTTGGATCAATTTTTTTGGTCACACAAATTTCAAAATGAAAGTTGCACCAATTTGCAACTTTACACTGCTTGCATTTGACACTTTTTCCATCAAGTGAAAACTGGACAGCATAGGAAAACTACTCCAAGATAACAAAAATTGAGAGAGGTTATTGTAGAGGGGCCCAATGCAATCTCATTGGATTAGACAAAGAGTTCGTAAGAATCATGGTTTCCAAGTAATATCCCGTCAAATATTGCTTCCCTTTTGCACTTTGCCCCCTTAAGGGATTGATCCGGTTGAATGTAGCTCAGAGCGATTCTGCATGTTTGGGTGCAAAAGAGGACCATGTATAGCTTAAACGTACCCATTCAGACACATTGGAACAGTCGGTTTGGTCACACAAGCTGTAGAACAAAAGGTGCACCACTTTGCAACTTTCAACTACTTGCATTTGACAACTTTTTCCCCAAGTGAAAATTCACCACCACAAGAAAATACCTTTGAGATATAAAAAACTGAGAGAGGTTATTGTAGAGGGGCCTAACACAATCCCATAGGATTAGCTAAGAATTTTCTAAGCATCACAGTAACTGAGTAACAATATTTTTAAGTTTGCATCCATTTTGCCCTTTGGACCCTTTAGGGATCGATCTGGTTGAACGTAGCTTGAAGCGATTCCACATGTTTGGGTGCAAAAGAAGACCATTTATAGTGTAAACATACCTATTCAGATGTGTTGGAATATTCCATTTGGTCACACGAGCTACAAAATTAAAGTTGCACCACTTTGCAACTTTCAACTACTTGCATTTGACAACTTTTTGCCCAAGTGAAAATTTTCCACCACAGGAAAATTCCTTCGAGATAGAAAAAATTGAGATTTTTTAGTAGAGGAGCCCAACACAATCCCATAGGATCAGACTGACTCATTGCTGCATAGTTCAGACTGTTCCTTCTGGGACCCTCTAATCCTGCCTAGCGACATGACAATAGGGTTTTGAGGGCGCTAGTCCGCATATGGCAGGTGACCAGATGACATCCATAGGAAAGCGTGCACCCACAAATGGGGTCTCGCAAACCTCACTGACACTTAATAGTTATTTCCACCCGACCAAAGTTTTTGAGGACTGAAGCATGAGGCCTAGATGGAGTGAGGGTTGTGGATATTTTAGTTGACTCATTGCTGCACAGTTCGCATATCAATTTTATGTGTCTTTTTCACTATGTTGACTCATTGCTGCACAGTTCAGACTGTTCCTTCTGGGACCCTCTAACTTCAACCACTAACTTCAAGTTTCCAACGATCATACAATTTTTGTGTGGAAAACTCAGACTTCTCAACCATCGTGTGTATGTTTCTCTTTTCGATTTTTTTTCATGCCATCATAAGGGATCAAGCTAGTTGAACGTAGCTCAGAGAAATTTCATGTGTTTGGGTGTGAAAGAGGACCATTCCTAGAATAAATGTATCTATCGGGATGTGTTGGATCAATTTTTTTGGTCACACAAATTTCAAAATGAAAGTTGCACCAATTTGCAACTTTACACTGCTTGCATTTGACACTTTTTCCATCAAGTGAAAACTGGACAGCATAGGAAAACTACTCCAAGATAACAAAAATTGAGAGAGGTTATTGTAGAGGGGCCCAATGCAATCTCATTGGATTAGACAAAGAGTTCGTAAGAATCATGGTTTCCAAGTAATATCCCGTCAAATATTGCTTCCCTTTTGCACTTTGCCCCCTTAAGGGATTGATCCGGTTGAATGTAGCTCAGAGCGATTCTGCATGTTTGGGTGCAAAAGAGGACCATGTATAGCTTAAACGTACCCATTCAGACACATTGGAACAGTCGGTTTGGTCACACAAGCTGTAGAACAAAAGGTGCACCACTTTGCAACTTTCAACTACTTGCATTTGACAACTTTTTCCCCAAGTGAAAATTCACCACCACAAGAAAATACCTTTGAGATATAAAAAACTGAGAGAGGTTATTGTAGAGGGGCCTAACACAATCCCATAGGATTAGCTAAGAATTTTCTAAGCATCACAGTAACTGAGTAACAATATTTTTAAGTTTGCATCCATTTTGCCCTTTGGACCCTTTAGGGATCGATCTGGTTGAACGTAGCTTGAAGCGATTCCACATGTTTGGGTGCAAAAGAAGACCATTTATAGTGTAAACATACCTATTCATATGTGTTGGAATATTCCATTTGGTCACACGAGCTACAAAATTAAAGTTGCACCACTTTGCAACTTTCAACTACTTGCATTTGACAACTTTTTGCCCAAGTGAAAATTTTCCACCACAGGAAAATTCCTTCGAGATAGAAAAAATTGAGAGTTTTTAGTAGAGGAGCCCAACACAATCCCATAGGATCAGACAATAAGTTTCTAAGCATCATGGTATCCGAGTAACAATATGTTGAATTTTGTAGGCATTTTACAGTTTGGACCCTTAAGGGATCGATCTAGTTGAACATAGCTTGGAGTGATTCCGCATGTTTAGGTGTGAAAGAGGATGATTCCTATCATAAACATACCTATTCAGATGGTTTAGAATAATTCATTTGGTCACATGAGTTGCAAAACAAAATTTGCACTTTGTAACTTTGCACTACTTGCATTTGACACTTTTTCCATCAAGTGAAAACTAGACACCATGAGAAAACCACTCCGAGATAACAAAAATCATTTTGTTGTAGAAGGACCCAACATGATATCATAGGATTAGATGAGAAGTTTCTAAGCATAATGGTATATGAGTAATAGCATGTTGAAGTTTGCAACCATTTTACACTTTGGACCCTTAAGGGATCGATCCAGTTGAACGTAGCTCGAAGTGATTACGCATGTTTTGGGTGTGAAAGAGGACCATTCCTAGCATAAAAATACCAATTCAAACATGTTGGAACAGTCTGTTTGGTCACATGAGTTGCAGAACGAAATTTTCACCATTTTGCAAATTTGCATTGCTTGCATTTGACACTTTTTCCATCAAATGAAAACTAGACACTGTGGGAAAACCACTCCGAGATTTTAAAAAAAAAGCTGAAAAAGGTTATTGTAGAGGGGCCCAACTTGATCTTGTAGGTTTAGACAAATATTTCATTATTGCCATGGTTTCTGATTAATACCCTGTCAAATATTGTTGCCCTTTTTCACTTTGGACCCTTAAGGGATTGAGTCGGTTGAATGTAGCTCAAAGTGATCGTGCTCTCTTTTTTATGGAATTAGGTGGACATAAGACTTAACTCCATTTTAGTTTTGGTTTGGTTGGATTTCACATGATTTTGTGCATTTTAGAGGCCAATTACTGAGGGTCGATCTGTTACCCTATTTTAAGGGTTTTGAGTGCATTAAAATGTCATATTAAGCCTTCCACCCAGTGTATGCTTTTATAACTTGATGGAAAGGCTTAGTTAGGGCTATAAAAAATGTGTGCAAACTTTTTTCAGAAAGGGAGGAAAATAGAGGGTTTCTAGGTGATGCCCTAGATGTCAAATGGTGCATTTTTTAGTGGAAAATGGTGGTTTAGTGCTAGGGTTTGAAGAAATCTTTGGGGGTAGTGACATCTCTTGAACTTTTAAGCTTGTGCAGACTTTTTTGAAGGTGTTTTAGGTTTTGCTTGGTTGTGGGAAGGTTTGGAGTATGGGTTTTCAATAAACCCTTGCCTAACTTGTGAATAAAGAGGGTTTTGGGGTTTGTTATGTTAGAGGGCTTATCACTCCCTAAAAGTGGAGGAATTGGTGGTTTTCCAGATGGGTTAATGCTTCCCAATGGTGGTTTGTGTGTGATAGGAAGAATAAATGGGGGTTGCTTGTTTTGTGAAAGCTTATCCAAAAGATTCTTATGAGGGTTTGATGTACTTTGAAGAAGGCTTAAATGGGTGCCTAAAATGGTGGTTCGTTGTAGAGGTTGTTAAGGAATTATGAGAGTTAAGGTGGGAAAAATAGGTTTATAGACCTACAAGAGTGACTAGGTGCAAAGTTGAAAATAAGCCAAGATTGAGTTTTGAGGGAAGGAAGGAGGTTGGAATCATTTTCTATTATGGAAGTGAGTTGATTGCCTCCTTGTATTGCTATCAAAATCACTTCAAGTTTACTTTTTTTTGCACTTTTTTCACATTGACAACTTTTCGATTTTTGCAATTTTACATCATTTTGACAAATATGCAACATGAACTCCAAAATGACCCCAAAACCAACTAACATGAATTCTTACATTATAAATTGGTCTAATATGATCTTATTCAATTAACAAAACTCAAAACATAAAACTAACTAAAGACTTCCATGAACCAAATTTGCTCAATAACCTTGGTACCCCTGCACCAAATTTCATTATTTTAGTAAATATCATTACAAGTAAATCTCATTACAATGACTTAGGTACTTTGTTCTCACAAATATTTTACAATTTCACTCATACATTCAAGATTTTGTTATAATGTCTACATCATAGGTGCTCATTATGAGGTTAACTTCAAATGAGTAACTTGAGATTCCCTCGCAAAGCTTCACACGCTCTTTTATAATGGCTTCCAATTAGAATTGATATTTTTCAATATCATCAAAATAAGGATGGTGCATTGCTTTTTTGGCTGAGATTCTCTTCGATAGCTCATAAATTAGTATTTTCTACAAGGAGAGACCAATCAATTCTTAGTAGTTTACTTACAAATATGCAAAGTAAAAGAAGAAAAAGAAAGAGCATCCAAAATGGAAATGAAATGAAAATAGATCGAAGGCACTTATAGGTAGGCATGGTAGTCTCTCAACTTAGTCACTCCTGGTCATACATTTTCACTAGGAGTTCCAAGATACCTATTACACACAACACCTCTCATGAATAGAATATCTTGAAATTCGAGATGCTCTTATAATGTCTACATCATAGGTGCTCATGATAAGGTTAACTTCAAATGAATAACTTGAAATTACCTTACCAAGCTTTGCACGCACTTTTTTAATGGCTTAAAATCAGAATTGAGATTTGTCAAGATCATCAAAATAAGGATGTTGCATTGCTCTTTCCGTTGATATTCTCTTGGATGGCTCATAAATCTACATTTTCTACAAGGGGACACCAATCAATGTTTAGCAGGTTACTTACAAATAGGAAAAGTAAAAGAGGATGATATTATTGGCATCAAAAAAATTAATGTGCATACAAGTATAAAATTAATAAGAACCAATGTGCATATACTTACAAAATAATCCAATGAACCATCTGGGTCTACTCTACGCTTTATTGTGTCAAGTATTGCCTCATGGTCAGAGTCATGAACCTTCCACAAGGTCTTGTTCAAAGGTCTAACCCCATATTTGGTTAAACGAACATTGGATGCCATGACAAGGTTTGAGTAATGAAGAATCTTACGATGCGTGTCAAAGTCCTGAAACAACCAATGTTTAAAACTCTTATGTGGGTACCTTCTAAGCCACGTTTCAGTAACAACAACTGAACCTGTAGGGTATTCAATGTTTTCTCCATCTATAATTGGGGCCTCCAATTTATTTTTGGCCTCAAAACAATGACACAAGTAATAGTTCATTCCCTCTTCATTGTCTTCATTTGCAATAACTGCATAAGCATGCCCTGCATTGATATGTGCAGAAAATCTCTTGAAATTAGTCAACATTACAAATACACTACAAAGTAAGATAACAATATGGAATTTCAAATACTAAGAAAGTAGATATATTGCCTGGTTGAACTAGATATGATATGTGGTCAAAGCCGACCAATGATTCCATCTATGTTAGTTCCTATGTCGTTGGAGGGTGCTACATGTGAAGTGGGCTAAGATAACTTGTCAACCATTTTTCAACCCACTCCCCTAACACACAATAATTCCACGCTTGCATTGTACATGAAGAACAAAGGCATGGCATCTTTTGTGTGTCGATACTCCATGAACCTGCATTTGAGCTAAGGAAAGAGTGTAGCTCACTCGATCCTATTAGTGTACAACAATCCTCATATGGTGCAATGTTAGTATCATCCATCAACTAAAAAAAATTATGAACTGAAGATGTACCTTCATTACCTAGACCCATCGAAGCATTACACCACTCGACGATCGATCTTGCATCTATCAACTTTGCACTATCTTTATACTTTAACTCTTCTCATGCTAATTCTCTTTTCATGCATTCTCCAACACCATCATGCCCCCCTTTCCATGCCTGGCCTCACAAAAGTTCCACATATGCTAAACACCTGTAGTGAGATGCATCCTGCACAACCAGTAGAACATGTGTGTGTTCTTGAATTGTGTTGCACAGTTATCTAACCATTTTATATGCCAACTATATGCTATGCCCCTCTTAGCCAAATCATTGTAGAACACCTAGAAGCAACCTTGAATGAACTCTGGAGAATGTGTGCGATCATCACTAATATAAAAGTGATACTCCATCAATACCTTCCTTTGGTCCTTTGTACTATTAGCTGCATGAATGAATGCTATGTGCACAAATATCAAAACCTGTGTGGAGTTATAATACTATGAGTGTACCTCATGTTGTGGATGTAGAGTGTAGTTCTCTTTAAATTCAACCACTGATACTATGTTGCCAATTGGAAAGGTGTCCTTGCATAGCTTGAATTGTGTGTCCATCCATCAACTCTATGGTCATGTCTTGCATACTCATACACTATATTGTCATGAAACATGGACACAAAATGATACACTGGAATCTTCTGAATAACCAAATCACACCTTTTTGCTTGAGACCCATCTTTTGTAACGTATGCCACTATTTTATAATTCCCGAAATCTACTAGTTTTTGTCCCACCTTATTTGTGCTTTCCATATGTTCACATAGTGACACTCATTGCAAGCCACCAAAATGCTCACATGAACTATCCAAGCATGTTGTCCTGTAGAATATTTGGCCATCCTCTATTTCACATAATTTTTTTGATAAGAACTCTATTGAAGATTTTGGTGGGGCGTCTATGCCACAATCCTACAAAACATTGTTAGTATGCAAATCTAAACATATAGAATGATAAAAATCATAATAGTTAGAGAATTCAATATGTAGTCTACAATAACAAGTAGTGTGTGTGTGGTTTATCTTGACATAAAAAGGTTTAATAATTTCAATTTTTTTTTTTGAGAAATGCTAATTTGAGGATAACCATTTTGAAATTTATGAAAAAAGTGGGTGAGTCGTATCTAAAAAATGCTTTAGATGTGGCTCATGGTTTCGACTATCAATTCTCCTTCTTATGACATCCCTTTGATTCGGAGATGGCCTTATGTTATTCTTACAATACTCTTCAATTAGTTTTCTCAATGCTTCAACAACTTTTTATCTTTTTGTGTTAGTCTCCCCGGGATGCCCATAATTCATTTGAATTGGTGCCCTCAATTCTTTGTCACCTTTGAACTGATTTTGATAAAGTTTTTCTACTAATTCTCATTTGTTCACTCATATTTTTAATGAGATGGGCTCTCTTTGTTTGATAGCTTACCAAATTCAATGTCATGACATGTCGGGTGACATTACTATCCTTTTAGCATGAGGTCTTACCCACACTCTCATAAGCATCCATTATATTCTTCATAATAGTGTTTTCACTTGACGCACTCGATGTTCTCAACCCAAGAGTCTTCATGATGTTTCTAAACTTTAAACCCTGAATCATTTCAACAAATAGTTGACATATTGTGGTCTCATTTATCTTTTCAAAGAATATTTTCCAAATCCTATCAACATATCTTGTACAAGTGCATGCTGGAATCTTACCTATACTGCAAAATATCCTCATCAATATTTATCAAATACTTTCGCTTTCTATGCAAAATTCTAGGTGGTATTCTCATAGGCACATACATTTCAACATTAGCAATTTCATCAATATTTAATTCAGGTGGGCTAGATTGCGTACCTTCGATCAAGGGTGGAGTAGAAGACATACCTTGAGGATCATGTGAGGATGATCACATACCTTATTCATCAAATCCAAGTGATGATGTACTCTCAACTTGAAATGCGGTGGATGGTGTCCAACCATATTCACTTGTGGTAGATGGTGTCCCTCCATATTCACTTGCGGTAGATGGTGTCCCTCCATATTCACTTGTGCTTAATGGTGTGACCCCTTCATATTCACTTTTGATAGAGGGTGTGTCCCCAACTAAAGTATTTGAATCTTTCCTACAATAAAATTTTTGCATTTGAGCCCTTTCTGCTACCAATTTTTGTTTACTTTTTGATGGTTGAGGTTCCTCTTCAATTGGCTTGTTTTTGTCAATCATTTCCAATTTATTCTTTTCACGATATTCCCTCAACCATTCTCTCTCCTTTTCTTTGAAGGTTTGGAGCTCTTTGTTTGTTATTTTCTTCCTTGTTCATTTCTTCGGAATGGCAGAAAATTTTACCTATAGCATGGTAATGAGACAAATATTAGTTCATGGTGTTTGAGTCATTAGATGAATGTTTAGATAGGTTGTTTTATCCAATTTGCAAAAATTGTAAAATGTTGTAAAAAAAGGTCCAAAATAGGTTCTCGGTGTTTTGTTCTTAGAACAAGGTCTTGGTGGACCTTTTCAACATGTAATTACTTAATTTGGTGATTCTTAGGTGTTGAGGGATTCAAAAGTAGGAACAAAGCAAATCTTGCAAACTTATTGTCAAGGTAAAAATGCAAAAATTAACAAATGGAAAAATTTGGAAGTTTAGGAGTCAAGTAGGTGAAAGGTTGGTTTGGGTCATTTTATATGGTCATGAAAACATTTAAATTGATAGAGAACCTCGAGAAAGAGGTAGAGGAGATGTAAATAATGGATAAAACAATAAAGAGACCATGTTTTATATTCAATTTTATGTGTTTTTGCTTGTAAAACAAATTTGTGAAGCATTGTACGGCCCTGTACAACAATATTTTCATAGGGAAGTCATTTGGAATGATTAAGATATGAGTCTACAGAATTATCCTTTTTTTCTCACTCAATTTCATGCAAATTTCAATAAGTTATGGCTTGTTTACTAAAGACAGTTCAAAACCCTTTCTAGGGTAAACAAAATTAAAAGAAAATCGTATTTCTCTTATTCTAGCTAATGGAATCACTTTAAATTTAGTAACAAGGTATTTTTTTTGTACTATTTCATTTCCAAAAGTTTCAAACTAAGTGGTGATATTTAGCTTTTAAAATCATGATGCCTTAGGCCATATTTTGGTGAAAAATCAAGAAAAAGCACAGTGTACAATGAGAATCAAACAATTTGTTTATGGTTTTTGATTCCTTCTTGAAGATATTGTTTTTAAAAGGTGTTTAGGGGTATTTTGAATCTATTTCAAGATTTGGTTTGGTGATTTTTCATGGTTTTTAAGTCCATTTAATGACTGTCCTTTCATGACAATGATGTAACAGTCCTAATTTTCAGTCAAGAATAGTTGTTTAGGATACATGTTTGATGAGTTGTCATGAAGTAAGTTTGGAGAATGATTCCTTCATGTTCTAAGAATATATTTATGCAAGTTTTAAGCATTAATAAGTGGAAATAGGCTTTGAATTGAGAATTTTCTTATTGATAGGGCCTAAAAGGGCTAAGTTTGCTGATTAGGAAAGTTTATTCTGAGAAGTTTTCATATTGGATATATCAAAGTTGGGAATTGGGTTGAACTAATTAAATTGATTTTGTTTAAAGTGTTTGAGAATTTTTTAAGGGATTGTGTGCTTAGAACTCAGTTTGATATCTTTTATCCATGAGTTTTGTTAAGGTAAAGGAGTCTTAATTGAATGGACAAGTTGAGATTTGGTTCAGTTTTGATAAGTTGATTGAAGTGATATTCAATTAAGTTGTTTTCTTACTCTAGCATTACATCAAAGTACCCTCAATGGTTTGTTGTTTTTTCTAGATGCTCTGCAAGATAGGCTGCACCTTTCCCCATTTTTCCAATTTATCCTTGAATAAAGAGTCTTGAAACAGTGGAGAGAAGGGTTATAATCCCTTGTAGGTAGACTAATCAAGGAAACTTTTAAAATACATGACAACATAGGTGATGAGGTAGCTTTACTGATGAGGTAATTTAGAAATAGAGATGAAAATGAAAATAGTTTAAATTAGTGCTATCAATGTGGGAGGAGTGTATTCCAAATTTTTAGAGACTTGTATGGAAAATTTGGTACCATAGACAAGGAAATCAACTGGTTTGTATAGATGTGGTTTAAAAATGTAATTGGCAAGTGTATAGAATTGTGTAATTTAAAATGTCCATTCACAACCTAAGGTTTTAATGACAAAAAAATAATTATCAACATGGAATATGCAAAACAACAAAAATGAAAGCAAGACATAATATAATGAAATAAAATGTGTAAAGACTTCACATACCTAAAAAACCAAAGTTTCAAATGGAGGAGTTCTACCCAATTATGTAGCCTTTGCTTCTTCTTTCTTCAAACTCCTCAATAATTTGACTTTTTCAAAAGCTTGTTCCCCTCCAAACTTCAATTGTATATCAGTTTTCATTGGAATTCAAATTTGAATTGATATTATATTCCTTTCAATGTGAAAACTCTTCTATTTCATGCAAAGGTGGTGGAAAGATCATGAAAAAGGTGGTGGAATGTGAAACACATGCATGCACACTTCACAACATCATCAAAAAGCTACTTTTTTATTGAAGCACATGTAGAACCAGGAGAATATGCAGAATGTGGGCCGAGATCATAGGTAAATTGAGTTTTTTTACTATTTTTAGAGCAAGGCTAAATGTGCTCGTGTTATAACATGAGTGAATTATTTCTTGCTAAAAATGGTTATATATCTACTTCAAAACACACTCGCATTATGAGATTTTTTATAGATTTATTTTATCTCTCTTTGTATATACCCTCTACCCAAATTCTATCTCTCCCCCCTCTACCCTTTACCCGTAACACTTATACCCTCTATCCTCTACCCTCTATCTCTATCTCACTCCCTCCCTCTCCCTCCCTCTCTCCCACTCCCTCAGTCTCTCCCACTCTCTCCCTCTCCCTCCCTCTCTCCCACTCCCTCCAT
>CM021101.1:598935690-598961980 GCA_007115665.2 Sequoiadendron giganteum
ACTTCCACCCCCTCTCCCTCTATCTAGACTCTCTCTCTCCATCTCTCTCAAGTCTCTCCCTCCTTCCCCCTCTCTCTTAGGTTTCTCCCTCTAGAAATCCACCTAGGTAACTCTCTCTCTCTCTCCCCCTCTCTCTATCTATCCCTCCCACCCTACCTAGATAAATCCCTCTCAATCCACATCCCTCTTTCTCTCCCTCTCTCTCCCACTCCCTCTCTCTCACACTCCCTCTTACTACCTATCTATCAAGTCTCTCCCTCTCAACCCCCTCACACTCTTAGGTCTCTCACTTTGGCACCCTACCTACATAACTCTCTCTTTATCACCATCTCTCTCTCTCTCTCTCTCTCTCTCTCTCTCTCTCTCCCATCCCACTCTCTATCTCTCTCCCTCCCTCTATCCCTCCCACCTTACCTAGCTAAGTCCCTCTCACTCCAACCCCTTCTCTCCCACTCTCTCTCTCTTAAACTCTCACTTCCACCCCCTCTCCCTCTCTCCAAACTCTCTCTCCCCCTCTCTATTAGGTCTCTCCCTCCCACCCCCTCTCTCTTAGGGTTCTCCCTCTAGCAACCTACCTAGGTAACTCTCTCTCTCTCTCTCTCTCTCTCTCTCTCTCTCTCCCCCTCTCTCTATCTATCCCTCCATAGATAAGTCCCTCTCACTCCAACCCCCTCTTTTTCTCCCTCTCTCAGGTTACTCCCTCCCACACCCTCTCCCTCTCTCAATTCTCTCACTCACACTCCCTCTCTCTCCCACTCCCTCTCTCTCACACTCCCTCATAATACCTATCTCTCAAGTCTCTCCCTCTCACCCCCCTCACACTCTCAAGTCTCTCCCTTTGTCACCCTACCTACATAACTCTCTCTCTCTCACCATCTCTCTCCCCCCTCTCTCTCTCTCCCTCTCTCTCTCCCTCTCTCTCAATTATCTCTCTCTCTCCCTCCCTCTCTCCCTCCCACCCTACCTAGCTAAGTCTGTCTCACTCCAACCCCTTCTCTCCCACCCTGTCTCTTAAACTCTCACTTCCACTCCCTCTCCCTCTCTCCAAAATCTCTCTCTCTCTCAAAATTCTCCCACCCTCTAAAGACATACATACTTACATATATACAAGCATAATGCATATGTACATACAATCCTACATCCATACAAGCATACATACATACATACATATGTAGATACAATCTTACATACATATACACATACATATAACATACACGCATTGATACATACAGGCACACATACATACATACAAGCATGCATACATACATACATGACATACAAGCATACCTGTACATACAAACATACAAATATATCAACATACATTCAATACAGTGGAATTTAACATAAAGGAAGACATAACGCAAGCACGTTATAATGCACTCATGTTATGTCTTGGTTGACATGTTTCCCACATAAGAAAAAAACCATATCAAAACTAAGATATAACACGAGCACGTTATAACATGCTCACGTTATATCTTGATTTGAGAATCCCCAAGCCTTAAGATTGGTATTTTCCTTGGAATACCAACCCAAAGGCTTGGAGGGAATTTCCAACGACCAAAGACATGTTTTTGCAAATTCTACAATTTTTCACATAATCAGATTCATACTCACCGTCAAGATTGCATGTGGTTCAATATCAAAAAAATTGAACACATGGGTAATGTTAGGTTTTCTCTTAGCTATCCAACGATGTAATTTTTTTCACTTTCTAACAATGTTAAGCTTTTCATCCTGTATAGGCATGAATTTTCACCCTAACGCCAATTCCCCTTTACCCCCTTCCCACTTTAGAAAACCTAAGGTAGAGGTTTAATTCCACTTAATCTCATTGTCCATGTCACACTTGGCACTTGTTTTAAGTGTCGGTGGAGGAGTTTTTGTTGGGTATTCCCACGTGATGCACAGACGTCTGTGTGGCACACTTACATTCTTGGCATATTCCTATGGTTGGAGTCTATATAAATGTTACACTTCTTATTGGAAGTCAAAGTGTAATGCCTCCCTTCGGCTGGCTGACCCAAATATGGTTGTTTTCTTCATTCTTCGTTCATATTCTTCACTCCATCCATTTTCATCTTCTTCACAAGCTTATAAATTCTCCCCACACTTTCAAACATTCATTTCAAGCTTTGTAGCAGCACTCCACACTTCATTGCAGCAATCTACCACTCCACCACTCTGGTAGTGCAAGCGCAGGACAATCCATTGCAACAGAGGCTTGAGTTCCTCTCATATTTCTCCTCCACTAGCCTCGAGTGCTTTGGATGGAGGTGGTAAACTCCTCTTATCTTCTCTATCATTTGGTTGAGTAAGCATGTACTATTTTATAGTGTCTTGTGTATACTTTTCTTGTATTCCCTTCTTTATCATATCATTTCTATCATTGCCAACTTAGTTCTCTATAAATGTGGAAACATGAAAATGAGGGTCTAATTGAGGTAGGCCCCTAAACATACCCCCAACATTTTCCCTCTTTTTTGTGTGCAGGTGGAGAGATCTTTAAGCAAGCTAGCGAGAAGATTGTGGTGTCAGATCATCTTTGTCACCCTTATAGTAATCTATTTCCTTTATCACCTTCGTCTTTTCGTTTAACAATTCTTAATCTCATTCTACATGTTCACAAGTTCTTAAAATAGGTTGTTCATCCCTCTTTCAAAGCTCAAACCTTGTCTCTCTAGTTTTCAGGTCATACAGATTCCAACGCACCGCGCTGTCGTCTCAAAACCGTGCTTTTGTCCTCTAAAAAAGAGTTATCTGAGACACAGAGTTGACCCCAAAGACTAGGTTGCCTAGTCTCCCTTTAGCCCTTAGGTTTGTAGAGTGGTTGAAGGACCTTATAGTCCTCATCATTCTCATCCTGTCTATCCTAACCTTTCTTTAAACTAAGGTAAGTTAGGGCATCCATACTGCTCTTGGCCTTTCGTGAACTAGGGCCTTGTAGTGGTTGGCCCCCCTCTCTTACATTTTTGGTGAACCCAAAGTGAACCATTTTTTTTCTCCTTTGTGATACTGAAAGTCCCTTTCCTTGTATCCTAGGAGTCTTGTAGGTGTGAGCATTGTGAGGCTTCCACCTTTCAACCCAACCTACGACCCCTAGTAAGTGTAGTTGGAAGGTTCTGATGGTGTTGTGTAACAAAACCTTAATTAGGTCACTATATTGTCTTGTAAACCTTAGGAGGCTTTATAGAAGTATTTTTTGGTGTGTGTGATGGCCTCTTTCTTAAATCAACCTATTCCCTCTACGTAGACTGTGAGTAGTGGTACTAGCATAATCTTTACTTCACAGGACCTGTCGATGGGCTTCAATAAGGAACCATATCCTCCTTACATTCCTAGAAGGATAAATGGGAATACTATAGTAGGTGTTCTCATTGACCTGACATCTTAAGTGAATATCATAACTGATGAGATCATGTTAATTAACTTCTTGTATAAGGATGGATATGATGTGCCTGAAAGTACCGTCTGCACACATGACAAACTTTTCATACCTCCTATAGGGAGTATTATCCTATCAGTCCTCGTGGGACTTAAATCAGTGAGCCTTAAGTTTGACATCATCTCAGGGTTGTAACTCTTTAAAGTGAAGCTAGACATCCCCTAGATGGTAGCTATGAATGCAATTCCCTCTATTGTGCATAAGTGTCTAAAATTCATTCATGGAGGTTTGGTACATGTTGTCCATGACATCAGTTATAGACCACCAGTTGCACATGGTAGATATACCTTGGATTACTTCTTGCCCATGCCTCTTGGTTCTCTCCCACCCATGAAGGAACTTCTATATCACACATACCAAAACTATAAGAAAGGGTGCTCTAGGTTGAGAATGAGATATCCTCCTTCATCTTATGTTGTTTCACATAGGGCTTGCTTAAAAGCTGATAGTGATGTCACCAAGGCACGTAGAAGGGAAGAAGAGAATCAATCCTGAGATCCTCCTTCTTCCTCTTCTGATGTTCAGCCCGATGCTTCCTCTTTCTTTGTTGTGGTACCGTCTACTACTATCTCATGTTTGATAGAGAATCCCATGGTGCCCGCTTGGCGAAAGGCCAAGCCTCCTACATTTGAGCTTTATGTCTTACCTATGAAGCCTAGGCCCATTCAATATGGTAGATATAAAGTCCCTCATGGAGAGTCCTCTCTATCTTGGCGTCCATGAACCCCTACTATTCCTATTCCTAAAATAGTGAACGGGAAGAGGATCATTGTCAAGGTGCTAGAGTCGATTCCTCCTATCGTTTTTGAACCTGCTCCTCTTGCTCCCATCTAGGAGTCTATCCTTCTATTGGAAATAGCTATAGAAGATACTCCCATGGCTGAGTAGGAGCCTTTCATCCCTTCCCAAGCTCTGAATTCTAGTTTGAAGAGTCATAGAAACCACCTTGTATGTGATCGTAAGAATTTCCAAAAGGCTCTCCTGGCTAAGAAAGCCTCCTTACAAAAGAACAAGGAGGAGATGATTGTACCTCCTACTGAGTCCTCCTCTCTCCACCCTTTTGCTTATGTCTAAACTAGCTCTAAATCTCTTCTGACTTCCACTACAAGCACCTATGGAGCCACCTCTGTTGACATCCATTCTAGATGTCTCACCTTTCCCAAAGCTCATGGATATGGTTAATACTTCAGTTGTATCCACTGCAATTATTTCCTCCTCTCCCTCGATCCTCCTCTATTTGTCTATAGAAAGTTCGCCTCCTCCAATGAAGAAGGTAGAGTGTGGTCCCTTGAGCAATGGAGGATGTAAGAGGATTCCACCTTCCCCAAAAGGTGGCCCCAAGCTAACTTGTTCTATCCTAGTAGCAGAACCAGTTCCAGCCTCCCTTGAGTTTGTTACCACTCTTGATTCTCTCGGTGAGCTTAGTGATGAACCTCGGGCACAAACTCCTCTTTCCGCTTGTTGTGCTTGCTGAACACACAACCCATTTGGAATGGGGACCCTCCCTTCCCTCTTTTTCTTACCAGGTCCTTTTTGTTTTGCCTCATTTTGTGTTCCCATTTTGTGCCCTAAAAGGGTCAACATGTTCCCAAAAAGTCATATTTTAAGCTTGACCAAACTTGGCCCTCTCAAAAATGCCAAATCTCAACCATATCGGGTTCCCCTTGTCAGAATGCCTTTCCGATGTTCGTTGCGCCCTCCGGGCCTACACACTCGGGTTTCCCCTTTTGGATTTCCATCCTGGTTTTGTAATTTCAAACAGTAGTGGTGCAACAACTTTTTTGCCCTTCAGGCCCGCCCTACCGGGACTCCAGTTCTGGGTTTTCGTGTCGCCTTCGTCGTTCTAAACAACAATGACTAGGTGTCTTCCCAGCCACCGGACCCTGGTCCTCCCGCTGCCATCTACGAATTTGAACTCACTAAGCTACCTGCCACCATACGAAACATTAAATTGCTGCATTAATGGCTATTTTGGCTATTTAAATGGATTTTTCAACTGTCATTTTCATGCGACTGAGTGATAGAGAAATTTGAAGAGCTCCCCGCATCCGGCATTCTCAGCCTCAGTGCCCAAGCTCTCGTCCTGTTGTATCCCATGCATTCAACAGTATCCTTCGTCGGGATTTTGAGGTATGTTCACCGTCCGCACACCTCATCTTATTTTTGTGAAATTTTGAGTTAAATCAATGAAAAAACATAAAATTGGGTTAAAAAATTGGTAAATTGGTACTCCCACAATGAAACCCATGTTTTAAAATCCACTAAATTGATCGTTTGAAGCCTCAAAATTCAAACTGGAGTTGGACCTCCCTGTCGCTGTTCTTCAGAATAGGCGATCGCCTTCCTCTGGCCCAGACTTGTCCATCGCTGTTAAGTGCAAAATTGAACTTCAAAAACTAACAACGGCTAAGCTCGCCCCAGGTCCTGACCTCTGGACTTCCCCTCACGGGTTTCCATTGTGCCCTCGCCATTTCAAATGACTTTCCTCGAGCGTCCTTCCAACCCTTGGACCCCAGGTGTAGAAATTTCGTCTGACTTTATAAGAAAAAACAACAGCTGAAATCAATCCAGACTCCGGTGTCCGGAAATCCGTCTTCAGGATTCCGTTTTGACATCGCCGTTCTAAACGACAATGGCTAGACGTCTTCTAGACTCCTAGGCCTCGACTATAGACTCTTTGTTTCAAACTTACTGGAATGATCCAGCACCCTAAAGACCTTCGGACCCCGACCTCCAGAATTCCTCCTTCGGGTTTCTGCGTCGTTTTCGCTATTTTGAACGGCTATCTCGGGACGACTCTCGGTTCCTGAACCTTTATTTTCTGCCAGACTTTCTCATCTCCTAAATCCGTCTCTAAGGATTACCTTCCGGAAATCCCTTCCCAGATTGTTGTCTACATTTTTCCATTTTATACGGCTGGACCCGGTTGACTTCTCGATGAAGGCAGCCCGAACTTCGAAACCCGGTGCCCAAAATGCCATCCTCCCTGTGCCATCTCAAATGACCTTCCAGCACCTAAGGCTTGAGCACCTAAATGAAGGCACATATGACCTCCAAATTGAAATTAGACTTTGATCCACTTCCTAAAATTTGGTCTTCTTTCACGCCAGCCCTTTTTTGATCAGATCTAAAACTGGAAGCATCATCGGGAGTGTCTTGCATCATTTTCCCTTCTAAATGACATTTTGCCAAGGGAATTTTGGCCCTCGAAACCCGGAATGCCTGTTTCCCTTTCTTGTGATGTTTTTTCAGCTATTAGGTGCTTACTAAATATGAATAATGATTGTGGATCTAACCTCAACATCCAAGGAGTTGTTCGAGGCTGTTTTCCATGTTTAATGTTATTGAATCACATTTCTATGTGCAGGATTTATGGAATCCAATGCAGGAACTTCTAGTGACACCAAAGAAAAGGGAAAGGGAACCGCCAAGACACCCCGAGCTAAGGAAGATAAGAATTAGATGAAGTTCCAATTCCAGGGGGTACCATTGCAATCTAGGGTCACCACCCTTTAGAGGGACATCAGGGATACAAATATCGAGCAGGTTGACATTGATGAGTTTACTCGATGGGTCAAAGTGGACCCAAAGATAGGGAATGCAAAATTAATCAGAGGCAATGGACTTGCTAAGGTTGCGGGCTTCCCCCCAGTTTTGGTGGCCCCCAAAATCGTATTCGCATGCCGGGAGGAATATTAAGAAAAAACCAAAACCATAGTGGATAGAGATGGAAATATTCTTGCGGACATGTCCCCTCTTGGGATAGCTACAACCTTCCACATCCCCACATTTGAGACCATGGAGACACCAACTATCGAGGAGTGAAAGGCGTTATGGGAACAAGATCTGATAAGGTGCAAAAAATTGATCAATCAATACTGGTTGAAGGATAAGCGAGCCAGTGCTGGCAAGGTCCCATAGGAGCTCTTCCACAGTGATTTCTTCGAGGATTACCATGACCTCATGACCTTTCTAAGCAAAGTAATGGGCCTTCTTGCGGAGGCCTTCTTCCAAGAATGGATGTGTTACTTTATAGAGAAAATTCTTCGTGGTGACGGTGCCTTCGATTGGGGACAAATAATCAACAATTGCTACCACGAGCAATTTATCAATGTAAAAAAGACATCATAGTTCTATATGATGTCCTACCTGGTATAATTGCTTGCCAATTGATGACATTACCATGGATTAAACATGATACCCAATGCGGCACCAGGAAGGGAGCTTAACCCCTATGACCGATACCCTCAGCTACAATACCAGAACTTTAAGAAGGACTACGTCAAGGTAAATGATCCCTTCATCGCCTACATCATCCGACTGCTTGGAGTGGATTTTCACAAAAGAGTATCCCACAGTGCCATGGCCCTCCTCAAGAACTATGCCTTTTTATACATACAATTCCCCAAGTTCACTTACATGCGTGCTCAAGGATTCACGGAGAGGTCGAACAAGCTGCCCTGGTACCCCAATGACCAGATCCTACTATTGGAGCTGACTCAATAGTTGCGACATATTCATAATATCCTGAGCAACAAACACTTGGCAGGGACACCTAATCCTATTGGCCTTGGTCAAGGAATGTACAAGATCCACACATCCCAATGTCCAGGTTATTTAGAGAAGCAGCTCGCCGAATACCACTTCAAGCAGTATACAGCTCGACCGTGAATGGACCCCTACAGTCATGTCAGAAAAGCACTAGGACATGAGTATGCCCACCTCCACAATATCGAGGATTTCTGGGCCAACTGCAAGGATGATCTTGAGGTGCGGTTGCGGAAATACATGTGCATGACTGCCCTCTACGTGCAAAGGGTGAACTTGTGTCTGGTCCCAGATTAGCTAAGGAGGATGAGAGCACAGTGATTGATCTTGGATACGATGCCATTTCCAATATGCCATTGCCATTAATTTATTGGGATGAGCAGGAGGTTGATGACCTCGACATACTTACCAAGCCCAGGAAAGCTTGAACGAGGGCATGGATCGACCAGTAGGTGGCACGACTGAAACAACAGGGAGTCACCTAAACATTTAAGGGACTCGAGAGTGAGCCTAGTGGCTCTGGTGGTGGTGTGCCTACTGAAACAATTGGGGAAACCTCCAAATCCCCACCATCTATCAGAATCAAGAAAATAAAGGTAGCTAGCAAGGACGGACCTAACCCGAAGGCTTACGCTCGAAAGGCTTCAGAGGGCGAGCCATCCAATAAGAAAAAGAAAATGACCAGAGTCATTGAGATGTTGGTCATAGCTGAAAATCCAATCCTTAAGAGTAGGGGAGAGGAAGCTGACTCATCAGGATCTCCATCTACTGCAATTACCGTTGTTGTGGCCGTCGTTCCACACGCTTCGCTTGCAGTTTCCGCTTCCTCCCCACCTGCGGTGGACATCTCTGTCCACCTTGCTTCCACCTCTCCTATCTTGAAAGTCCTACCGGTGGATTTATCCTCTACCACAACCTCATTTATTTCCTCTTCCTCTATGTCTCCTTCCCTTCCCTCTGTTTCTATTGCTACAATGCCTACCCTCAGCCTCCCGGAATCCTTTGTGAAATACATGCAAAATGTGTCATCTGAGGTTTCATAGATGCTTACTAATCTGATAGTGCAAGCTGCAATAGCTCAAGCTATGGCCCACACTCTAGCTCTTCCCCCACCTTTCAAACCACCAAGAATGGAGGCAACAATGCAAATATCTGATGAAATTGAGTGATGGCAGTTAGAGGCCAGAAGATGAAGAATTTGAATATCACGAGCACCCTCTATTCGAATGTTGAGAGATAGATGAAGTGGCCTATGAGTCTTCCAGTGAGGATAGTGAGGAGCTAAATGCTGAACTAATCAGGGAGACAAATGACCCTGAGCTCAATGCAAAGTGGAGCAAGCAGCTTAAGGAGATTGAGGATAAGGAAGTTGAGGATCAGCTTACAGGCAAAGAGGAAATTGCTACTCCAGAGATTGAAGGCAGCGGGTCTCTAACTAAGGGGCATGGCCAAACCCTAGAGCACGATGAGGAGGCATCCCTCCATGAAGATGAGCAAGAGGAGAAGCCCGAGGAACATGAACAAGGCCAAGATGAAGAAGAAAGGGGTGCTGAAATGGAGGATCCCTCAAACGAGCGGTTGTGTGCCAAGTCTCCCACTAAGTATGTAATGCTTGAACAGGACTCCAATGAGGAGAAGAAGGATGTAGGAACTGAGAAGAGTTCTCTTGTTGTCAGAGCCATTGAACTTGAGAAGGAGGAAAGAAAGAATCAAGGTGAACCGCCCAGGGAAGAGCCCCAAATGCCCAATTGGCTAGAAAGACAGTTGCAACAAAAGACTCCCACCCTAAAAGATCCTAAGGCAAGGCTGGAAGCCATTCTGGCTAGAGCACAAATAAGCACCAAGAAAGAGAAGAATCCTAAAATCAGATCAAAGGTGACCATGGATGCCTCAGGATCTAGAGCGATACAAGTAGCAACGCCGATGGTTGGAGAACAAGGAATAACTTACAACGTCTCCACCATCGACTTGGGAGTGACCACAAGGGAGAAAAATGTCAATCACCTCCAGGAATCAGTCGCTACGGTGGTGCATCTTATCCAACAGGATAAGGTTTCTAAGAAATAACTCAAAGCACAAGTGGTCGATCTAACGACCTATATTCAGTAGTGCTCATCCCCAAATGAGAAGCCCACGATTTCATCAACCCCGCCTCAACTGTTATCTCAAGAACAGATCAATAAATTAGAGAAGAGAAGGAACTTGGATAAGACTACGAAAAATTGGTTCCACCAGGTCTTAGACATGGGAAACACAGGTATCAACCTGGTTATTCGGACAAAAAAAAGTTTGTAGAAGTATAGAAAACCCTTGAGGGTATGAGGCAGGTCTGTGAAGAGTTCCCAAGAAAGTACAGAGCAGCCTACCTAAAAATTAAGGCTATACTCGCATTACCAAGCGAGGTTTGGGAGAAGAACCTTTCCCTCAAAGACGATGACCACTGGTTAGTGGATGTATGGAAGTGGGACTTTGACCAACGAAAAGGAAAGATGGAGCAGATTCTGGAATGGGTAGTTCAAGATATCGAATGGGCTAGGGAGACAAGAGAAGAGTGTGCTCGGTACCTCAAGCTAATGATGGGGTACGAGCTGATCGCTATCAAAATTAATCGTGAGAGCATAAATCCCCACTTCTTAAAGAACATGGAAGAGGGGATGTCATCCTTCATGAGTTTTCTAGTCCGAGCCTTCGTGCAATCAGAACTTTTCAAAGATAATGCTACCAAGTATGTTGATGACTAGAAGAAGCTCATCAACAACTGCCAGGAATGGAGCTACTAGAATTTTAGGTCTGACATCATGGAGTTGAACAAGTTCTAGCCACTGATCTTGAGCTTTATGGAGTATGCCACATTGAAGAAGCACAAAGGCAACCTAGTCATTGATGAAGAGTTCCTCAAAGAATAGCTACAACAAAGGGCAAATAGCTACAGGACGAAATTGCTACAGTGTTGTCACTAGATGAAGAAATAGGAAAAAGACAAGAAATGTTTTATAAATGAAATATATTTGGGGTAGATGAAACCCTAGAGTAAAGTGAATCTTGGCCACACAATAGAATCAAATCTTGGCCACTCATTTTGATTTTTGAAAACCATAAATAGGGCTCTCCTTCTCTCATTTTAAGATAGTTGAGTTGTTGTAAAGGCATGCTACATAAATTGTAATAGAAAATATAGTCATTTCTTGTTGTATTTCTAGGTTTCTCCACATGTTTCATGATTCTTTTCCCCTTAGTTAAAACTTTATTTCAAATTACTTTACTGTTCTAGTTTCCTTTAGTTAGTTGTAGTGGATTTAGTATGTTGTCTTTGGTTTTGAAGATTTATGTTGTGTGTATGCTTTCCTTGTCCATACTTTTGGTCATTTACTGCTGGTAAATGACTATGTAAAGTTAGCTTGGACTATAATTTCATAGCTAATCATTAAAATTTGTCTTTGTTCACATTTACATGGCGAATGAATGATGAATATCTGCAGTCCTTAGAAGATAGCATAGATTTCATGACATTGTGAGAATTCAGATTAAGTGAAATTATGTTTAAGGAAACTGTCCATAGTAGGAACCTCCATGATCATTGTTCATCGGTAGTTGCAGGTCCAAAAACCATCCTTCTTCCTCGCCCTTTTTCCTTTTTTTTAGAAACAATTTGTGCTAAGGTTCATTGCACATTGTAAAGCCAAATCTGACAAAACAATGGAGTCCAAGACTGTTGTCCGAGCCTATAGTGAAGTGCAATGATTTCTTATTCAAAAAACTCCATTCATTGAACCAATTCTCCCACAGCTTTAAACCACGTAAGATCGCCTTGTGATTCTAGCAAAATCACATCAAAAAACTGATATATTCCAAGCACTGTCAAGACCTGACATCCAAGAGACCTTGGGATAGTGTTCTAGAATTTGGTTGTGGAAGATTGTCTTTCAAGAGAGGTGATGCACTTATGCATTACCTATGTTGAGAAGTGCATAAAAACACCATCAATAGAACTGGTGCTAGAAGGAGGGTGAAAGGGTAAATTTGGATCTAATCTGGTCATTCTCCCCTAAGAGATTCCACCAAGTCTTGAGGTCTACAGCAAACAAGGGAGAGTTTCAGGAATTACAGCCCCCTGTTTGAGCTAAGAGAGATAAACGAGGGGAGCCATCCATCACCGGTTCACCAGAGCAGCTCGCTGCTCTTTCACCTCTGTGTCCATCTTCAATAGTAGTGCCACCTTCCACTCACCCAATCCATATAGCCTTCCAGGTTACCTCACATTCTGGGCTGAACATTGTTGTTCAGCCAAACACATCCACTAGCCCTACTGCTGCCCTGCCAGTTGTTGTCATCCCGTCACAATTACAAACCAATCTAGCATAGCCACCTCCACCGCCTTTTCCAATGGCGTGGCTAGGTAATAACCTATCTCCTCTCGCCTTCAACCTCTACCATGACATGCCAAAGAATCCTGAGAATTTCTACAAGAAGTTCAACTCCTGGGATCCACAGAGGATAGTCGAGGAGCATGTCTAAGATTTTCAAAATTTTCTTGAAAACTATGCAGATCATATACAAAGATGTGGCCTATAGGCTCTTTCCCTACTCCTTAGGGGCGGAGGCCTTCTACTGGTACGTCAATTTTTTAGCCAGAACTATCAACACATGGGATCTTCTGAAGAATGTGTTTCTACAGAAGTTCAAGACCCCAGCCAACCCCATAGATTCGTATCGACACTTCATGTCGGTTCAAAGGGATATCAACAAACCAATCAGATCTTTCAATGATTGCTTCCATAGAGTGTATACTCAGCTGCAGGCCCCATACATTTTCAATGATGTTCCTGTCCTGACCATTTACTATGCAGCCTTGGACAATCTCACTTCAGCCCTGGTGTAAAGAATGAGACCTCCACCAGCGAGGTTGGTCGATGCATACTCTTAAGCCATTATCACCAGCACAGATTTGGAATAGAACATATCCGGTCCACTACCTTCTCTTGGGCAAACTGCACATATGGCACGGACCTAGGGACTCATGCAAGCCTTGCAGCATCAGATGCCCTTGCTGAATCCAGTGCCAGAACTACCTCTAGTTCTGCACCCTGGGCAGCTGCTGAACTAGGCATATCCAGTACCTCACTACCTGCTACCCCAGTAGCAACAATCGCATCCTCAACAATCTTAGGTGCCTACATACCTTCAAGCAGCAAAATTCCCACCCACTCATCAGAACCAGCCAGTGGCACAGCCCATGTTCTTTCATAATGTTGCACCGCAACCAAACAATGCTAAAATTATAGAATCGATGAGCTCACAGAAATGATTAAGAAGATGTCAACCAAAATGACACACCTAAGGAAATAGAATAACCAGCTGCAGGCATCACAAAAAAGCATCTAGGCCAACCTTAATAGGGAAAATGGAGATCAACATGAAATTTGGGACAACTGAGATGCTAGCACGTCAACGGGGCAGAATTATGACAGAAATCAGAATGTGGGTCAGAACTTCGATAGAAAGCCTTTTCAAAGGCAAAATCGGATGTGAAATACATGCCCCAACAATGGCGGAATTCCAATGCCTCTTGATTAGCCCAATAGCAACAATAATGAAAACCCCGCAAGTGGAGTGTACTTGGCGGAGGTCGCTTTATCTGGTTGGTGTTGTATTCACAAAATGAGTCGACATTCTGAACTAGATTGTCTAGAATTCCAAAGTACCGCCGAGATTTTCCAAGTAGAAGTTTAGAATGCAGTCGATAATTCGGGATGCAGAGACATTGTCGCATCCAATCCATATGATTCTTCGATGTTGGTGCTAAACCGGGCTCCCTTCCCAAGGGCGAAATTTAACACACCTGAACTTGAGAATGTTGATTCGAACAACAATGATACAATGAAAGAGGTAAGTTCTAAAATTCCTTTAGCTCAGCTTTTTGATTCAATAGATAATGGTCCCAAAGGTGACGAAAAAGAGCCTAGGGAGGATGAAGTCCAAATGTTTCACCAGCAGACCACCCCTTACAACCTAAGAAATAGACAAGTTGGCGGTCATGTTGGAGGTCCTTTTACGACCTCCACTCCGCCAAAAAATTTCAGCACCCCTCCCGATCTAAACACAAATAATAACCCAGGTTTTCCCCATACACCCATGCGGTACCTCAGCAGAAATAAACAACAAAGCAGCGGCCAAAGCCAAACCACCACCTCCTCCAAAAATGTGTCTTGTAACCAAGAAATTGAGTAGATGGGGGAGTATATTGCTGAAGAATTTAAAAAGGTAAAGTTGAGCATGTCAACATTTGAACTTCTAAAGGTACCTGCCATCAGGAACGCCTTTTTTAGAATGATAAATCGGACTCCAGCTCATAGGTCAACTCAGGAAGCTCCAGTAAAGAAGGTTTTTTTTTGTGATTAGCAAAATGAACTGGTTGTTAGGCAGATTTTCAATGGCAAGGCTTACCCACCAGCAGGTCAGCAACCAAACAAGTAGCCCGACAAGGTGGCCAATTAGTCACAAACCCAAAGCAAGGGCAACGAGAAAGATAAAGGCCAAGTCACTCAGGTGGAAGTTTCCAGAGGGTTGTTTCAAGGGAAATTCGAAACTCCTCCCTTTCTGACCAACATCTGCATGTTCGAGAAAAACCTCCACAATTGCTTGCTTGATTCAGGAGCCTCAGCTAATTTTATGCCCCTAAGCATGTGCAAAGTGCTCGAAATAATTCCAACCCCTTCCTGATGGAAGGTCACACAACTTGACAAGACCGAAATCAACATAGTGGGGAAAATTAACAAAATACCTATGTAAGTTGTTGTTGATCCCCAGTCCCAAAAAACCATCAACATACAGGTGGCCGATATCCTGGATACATACGGTATAATCCTAGGAAGGGATTTTATGAGGGCATTGAATGGATATGCCGTGACTGACTACTCGCATATGTGGCTGCTATGGAAAGGGATGTCAAATCAGATCAGGATCGATCGGGAGCCACGAATGAGATTTATGATCAATGAGTATAACAACACGAATGAGTTGTTGTATGTCGAAACAGGTTTGGGACATTATTCCCCAGTGTCATATCGAAATGAACAAGAATACCCTGAAGAGGAAGGAATGAGTGAGGTTTTACTCATGTTATGCAGCCCACCTGCTAATTTGGCTAATGTTTCTTAGAGCACTAAAGTGCTCATCAAATCTGATGATGAAGAACTAGGAGAGAATGACACTTGAGGACTACTCGATGGTTTCCAGGATTTTATGAAAAAATGTGTTCAGGACCAGCTTAGCTTGGGAACTCGAATGAACTTCCAGGAGCTCTTACTCCCTAACTGGTGCAGGGTACACAATGCTGCTCACTCAGAAATTGACTACTACCTATGTCAAATAGTAGTTGAGCATGTCAAAAAATAGGCTACTCCAATGGAGAAAACAAGATCTGCACCACCCGAACAGACACTCTCCATCCCTGCACCTCCTAAAATAGTTACTGAAATGAAGGCTCCATTGAGGGTGGAAGTCAAGGCTGTCGGTGCTATGTCCAAGGATTCTCTTGGCTTTTGGACATTGCGCTTTGATAGATCTAAATCCAAGCATAGAGTTGGGGCAAGTTTTGAATTGATCAGTCCCAAAGGTAAGTCATACTTTTCTGCTCATAGGCTTTAGTTTTATTGTACTAATTATATAGAAAAGTACGAAACCTTGGTCTTGGGCCTCTTGATGGCATTAAGGAAGGGTATCAAAATGCTCCAAGTGTATGGAGATTCGGAGTTAGTTGTAAAACAAGTTAGGAACCTGTATTCCTGCTATGATCGAAGACTCACTAACTAGCGGCACTGTGTATGAGATTTGTGGAGGGGCTAGATGCATTCAACATTCAGTTGATCCTGCACACATGGAATCATACCACCAATGCCCTAGCACATGCGACAAGCACGTTGCAGCCGTTGTCCCTATCGAGCCTTAGAAGATTCATGGTGGAACTCACCTCCATCCCGTCAATGTCAGATAATGTGGCTAACTTCCAGGTATTTAACGATGACAAACATATCCTGGATTTCATCACCAGTTCAGATGTGTTTGCTACACAGATAATTGATGAGGTCGAACCCCAAGAGGTGGACTTGGATATAAAAGGGAGTATCAACCTAAAAACCAACACCATCCCCAGGGGAATGGTTCAATTAGAGTGGATCTTTGACCTCGATCAGATCAGAGACTAAGATCAACAAGCTAAAAAGGATACCATCAGCGGCCAATGTGACACCCATAATCTAGGGATGGCTAGAAACACCAAGAATGTGTTCATAGGTAAGGTGTGCACCCATGAAGAAAGAAAAGGGATAATTAAGGCTCTGCGGAAGTATCATGACATCATCACTTGGAGCTATGACGATCTCAAGACATATGACACGTCGATCATCATGCACACTATCCCTCTCAAACCAGATGTGAAGTCGTTCCGGCAGCGGCAGCACCCTGTCAACGCTTTATTGGAACCAATAATATACAAGGAAGTACAAAAGTTGATGTCAGCCAGGATCATCTTTCCGATTAGACACTCCACATGGGTAGTGAATTTGGTTCTTGTCAGAAAGAAAAATGGGGAAATTAGATTGTGTGTGGACTTCCGCAATCTGAACCGAGCCTCGAAGAAAGACAACTATCTTGTACCCTCATTGGACAAGGTGTTACAAGTAGTAAATGGCTCCTAGATGATGTCCTTCTTGGATGTATATTCGATATATAACCAGGTCATGGTGCAGTACGAAGATCGACACAAGACAACATTCACCACCAAGTGGAGAACTTTCGCATATAGAAGAATGTCGTTCAGGCTAATCAATGCTGGCACCACTTTCCATCGCACCATGGATATTGCATTCAAGGACCTGATAGGAAAATGCATAATCATCTACATGGATGATTTAACAATATTTTCAAAATAGCGGGGTAATCACGTCGCTGACTTATGCAAGGTCTTTGAAAGGTTTCGCGCATTTGGAGTTTCCCTTAACCTAAAGAAGTGCATCTTTGCGGTCACTGAGGGGAAGGTCCTTGGACATGTCTTGTCAAAGAGAAATTTCTATTAACCCCGAACGTATCCCATCCATCATGAAAATCCAGCTGCCAGGCAGCAAGAAGGAATTAAAATACTTTTTTGGAAAGATTAACTTTGTCCGCAAATTCATCATTAGCTTCGCGGAAATAGTCAAACTGCTCAATACCATGCTGAAATAGGATGCTAAGGTCGAGTGGACTCTCGAAGTGAAATAGGATTTTAGGGAAATCAAGAAAGCAATCGTTGACACCCCTGTGCTGGTCAGCCCCAATTAACTGAATCCATTCTACATTTACTCCTTTGCTTCGGATCATTCTTGCACCAGTATCTTAACACAAAAGGATGATGAGGGGAGAAAACATCCGATCACCTTCATGAGCACCCCCCTAAAGGACACTGAATTGCGCTATCATAATGTTGAAAAATAGGCTTATGCCCTTGTTAAGGGAGTCAATAACTTCCGACATTATATCTTGTGCAACAAGGTGTTTTCTATAGTTCCCGACCCCACAGTGAAAACATTACTTATGCAGAATGAGTTGGGGGAACGAAGGGAAAAGTGGATTGCATTGCTACAAGAGTATGACATGGAAATCCAGCCAATGAAGTTGGTAAGAGGACAGGAACTCACCTAAACAATGGCAGAGGTAGTTATTGATGATGAGCCTGAACTCATAGTACAATAGTACCAACTGGAGGATGTTTCTCTAAGGGAGTGGTACAATGACATAGTGTATTACTTGTTGAATCATAGATGTCTGCCTCATCTGTAGGGAGTCCAAAGGTGAGCCCTCGGGCTAAAAAGTAGCAGCTACATGTTGCAGGGTGCCATTTTATATAAAAATAATCATGAAGGTGTCTATTTGAGATGCTTGGATAAGGAGGAAGTTGATCATGTTCTTAAGGAATTCTATGACAAGTTCGGGACTAGTCATGGTTCGAGTCTATCAACTACACACCAGATATTGAGAGTTGGGTACTATTGGCCCACCATTTTCAAAGATGGCCATGGTCAAATTCATACCTACCACGTGTTCTAGACCACTGCCACCAAAGAAAGGAATGATGATGTCCCATTGCAACCTGTTCTGGAGGTAAGACCTTTTGCGCAATGGGGTCTCGACTTCATTGGTCCAGTAAGCCCTCCATCATCTGTGGGACACAGGTACATTCTAACCGCTTCTTATTACTGCACTAGATGGACAGAAGCAATAACTTGTAAGCAATGTACAACTGAAGTCGTAACCAATTTCTTAGAAAGTTTCATTTTAAATCATTTTGGTTGCCCATCTGCTCTAGTATGCGATAACGGCCCTACGTTTGCTTCATTAAAATTCATGAGTTGGGCGTTTGACTATGGCATCGCCCTCAAATTTCCATCTAATTATAACCCCCAAGGCAATGGCCTTGCCGAGTACACCAACAAGAACTTGATCATGGTGATCAAGAAGCTGCTAGATAGGAATCCCAAGGATTGGCATACCCAACTCCATTTTGCCCTGTGGGTGGATTGCACCCATCACAAGGCTTCCCTCAGAGATTCCCCATACCATCTAGTCTATGGCTTAGAGCCCGTCTTTCCCATACATTTGAAAATCCCTACCCTATAGTTTTTCAATGACTTTTATAAAGGAGGAGACCACAGAGAAGCTCACCTCGCCGAGCTGCTGCACCTTGAAGAAGTATGAGACCGTGCAATAGAAAATTTTGCCAAACACCAGGGCGTAGTCAAGAGATGGTTCGACTGCCGAGCCAAAGTAAAGGCCTTCCACATTTTTGATCTAGTCCTTTACTAGGACAAGGCCCATGAAAAGAAAGGGGGACACAACAAATTTGACAAGCTTTGGCTTGGCCCCTTTCAGATTGTTGAAATCCTTGGAGATAATGTCTTCCGCCTAAAGAATCTCACTAGTGAAGACATCGTGTTGCCTGTCAACGGGAAACACCTTAAGCATTACTTCCAGGCCTGAGCTCTTTTGGAACTTTCTGTGTAAATACTTGTACAGAGGTTAGAATAGGTTTCCCACTTTGTCCTTCAGATTTGCTAGCTGACTCGGCTATTTTATCTTGAATTTGCAAGAGCCTCCCTATTCTATTATGGTGGTTGTGCTTGGCCCGACAAGCAGTTGGCCTTGCTGCCCGCTCTTGTGCTATTCTTTAGATAAGCTTCAATTCCCTATTACTAACCTCTGAAAGCTCCTAAGAGTCGATTTTCAACTTTCAAACTCTAAACTAACCTAGGATGGCTATATGCTTGAATCCCTTGCATTTGTCATGGAACACACAAAAACACATTTTAATGTTTCTGAAGAATGGTATGGTGACTACTGGGAAGAAGGGATAAGTGAAAAATCTAAAGTTTGCTCCAGTGACCACTGCGATTCCCAAGCCCATTGTGAGCTTCATTGCTTACGCGGTTGAATAGAAAGAGAGAGGAATGCGCTAAAAACAAATATCAAATAGAAGGAATAAATAAAGTGAAAATAACAACCGTATGGGTGTTCGAATATTTCTACCAAGGCTATCGATGCCTAGCTGGAAGTAGAGCTATGTTCGTGGGGTCACAATGACAACTCCATCAGGGCTATGGATGCCTGACTGGCACTAGAGCAATGTCCAAGTTACTTTTGGGGTCAGGAAAACTACGTAGCTTATCTCTCCCTACTAGTAGTTGCTCATGCTATCTCCAAGGAAAGGAAATGAACTCACCATGCACACACCTCCATGATGACATCGTAGTTTGATTCAATCGTGCCTTCTTTAAACTATTCGGAACAAGCGATCGCCTTCCTCCAGCCTGGACTTGTCCGCAGCTATTAAGTGCAAAATCGAACTTCAAAAACTAATAGCGGCTAAGTTTGCCCTGGGTCCCGGCCTCCGGACCTCCCCTTGCGGGTTTATGTTGTGCCCCCATCATTTCACATGGCTTTCCTCAAATGTCTTTCCAACCCTCGGACCTCGGGTGTAGAAATTTCGTCCGACTTTATAAGAGAAAAACAACGTTTGAAATCAATCTGGACTCCAATATCCAAAAATCCATCTTTGAGATTCCATTTTGACTTCGCCATTCTAAACGGCAATGGCTAGATGTCTTCTCAACTCTCGGGCCTCGACTATACACTCTCTGTTTCAAACTTACCAGAATGATCCAGCTTCCTAAAGACCTTTGGACCCCAACCTCCGGAATTCCTCCTCTGGACTTCTATGTCGCTTTCGCAATTTCGAACAGCTGTCCCAGGATGACTCTCCGACTCCCGGTTCCCGACCATTTGTTCATCACTAGACTTTCTCATCTCCTGAATTTGTCTCCGGGGATTACCTTCCGAAATTCCCTTCCCAGATTGTTGTCTGCATTTTGTCATTTTATAAGGCTAGACCCAGCTGACTTCCCGATGACGGTAGCCCAAACTCCAGAACCCGGTGCCCGGAATGCCATCCTCCCTACGATGTCTCAAACGACCTTCTAGTAGTTAAGGCCCAAGTGCCTAAATGAAGCCTCAGATGACCTCCAAATTGAAATTAGACTTCGACCCACTTCCTAAAATTTGGTCTTCTTTCACGCCAGCCCTTCGTTGATCAGATCTAAGACCGGAAGCATCATCGGGAGTGTCTTGCATCATTTTCCCTTCCAAACGACATTCTACCAAGGAAATTTCGGCCTTGGCAACCCGTATTGCCTGTTTTACTTTCTTGTGATGTTTTATCAGCTATTAGGTGCTTACAAATATGAATAATGATTATGGATCTAACCTCAACATGCAGAGAGTTGTTCGAGGCCATTTTCGATGTTTAATGTTACTGAATCACGTTTCTCTATGCAGGATTTATGGAACCTGATGCAGGAACTTTCGATGCCACCAAAGAAAAGGGAAAGGGAATCACCAAGACACCCCGAGCTAAGGAAGATAAGGATCAGATGAAGTTCCAATTTTAGGGGGTATCGTTGCAATCTAGGGTCACCACCCTCTGAAGGGACATCACGGATACAAATATCAGGCAAGTTGACATTGATGAGTTTACTCAGTGGGTTGGAGTGGACCCAAAGACAGGGAATGCAAAATTAATCAGAGGCAGCGGACTCTTGAAGGCTGTGGGCTTCTTGCCAGCTTTGGTGGCCCCCGAACTGGTATTGGCATGCCAGGAGGCATATGAAGCTGAAACCAAAACCATAGTGGATAGAGATGGAAATATTCTTGTGGAAATGTCCCCTCTTTGGATAGCTACAACCTTCCACATCCCCGCCTTTGAGACCATGAAGACACAAACTATGGAGGAGTGTAAGGCATTATGGGAACAAGATCCGATAAGGTGCCAAAAACTGATCAATCAATATTGGTTGAAGGATAAGCGAGCTAGTGCTGGCAAGGTCCCACAAGAGCTCTTCCACAGTGATCTCTTCGAGGATTACCATGACCTCGTGACCTTGCTAAGTAGATTAATGGGCCTTCCTACTGTGGCCTTCTTCTAGGAATGGATGTTTTACTTTATAGAGAAAATTTTTCATGGTGACACTGCCTTCGATTGGGGAGAAATAATCAGCAATTTCTTCCATGAGCAATTTATCAATGTAAAAAAGACATCACAGTTCTATATGACATCCTACTTGGTATACTCGCTTGCCAATCGGCAAAATTACCATGGATTAAACATGATACCCAATGCCACACTAGGAAGGGAGCTTAGTCCCTATGACCGATACCCTCAGCTACAATACCGGATCTTTAAGGACTACTATAGGGTAAATGATGCCTTCATCACCTACATCATCCGGCTGCTTGGAGGGGATTTTCACAAAAGAGTATCCTACAGTGTCAGGGCCCTCCTCAAGCACTATTCCTTTTTATACATACAATTCCCCAAGTTCACTTACATGCATGCTCAAGGATTCACGGAGAGACTGAACAAGCTACCTTGGTACCCCAATGACTGGATCCTACTATTGGAGCTGACTCGATAGTTGCAAAATATTCATAATATCCTGAGCAAAAAACACTTGGCAGGGACACATTATCATATTGGCCTTGGTCAAGGAATGTACAAGATGCACACATCCCAATGTGCAGGTTATTCAGAGAAGGAGCTGGCTGAATACCAGTTCAAGCACTATACAGCCCAGCCACGAATCGACCCCTACGGTCATATTAGAAAAGCACTAGGATGTGAGTACGCCCACCTCCACAATATCAAGGATTTATGGGCCAACTGCAAGGACGATCTTGAGGTGCGATTGCGGCACTACATGCGCATGACTGCCCTCTATGTGCAAAGGTTGATCTTTTGTCTGGTCCTGGATCAGCTTGAGGAGGATGAGAGCACAGTGATTGATCCTTGATATGATACCATTTCCAATATGCCATTGCCATTAATTGATTGGGATGAGTAGGAGGTTGATGACCTCGACATACTTACCAAGCTCGTGGAAGCTCGAACGAGGGCATGGATTGACCAGCAAGTGGCATGACTGAAACAACAAGGAGTCACCTTAACATTTAAGGGACTCGAGAGTGAGCCTAGTGGCTCTGGTGGTGGTGTCCCATTGCAACAACTGGGGAAACCTCCAAATCCCCACCATCTATCAGAACTAAGAAAAGAAAGGAAGCTAGCAAGGAAGGACCTAACCCGAAGGTTTACGCTCGAAAGGCTTCAGAGGGCGAGCCATCCAAAAAGAAAAAGAAAATGACCAGAGTCATCGAGATGTCAGTCATAGCTAAAAATCCGCTCCTTGAGAGTAGGGGAGAGGAAGTTGACCTATTAGGATTTCCATCTACTGCAATTTCCGTTGTTGTGGCCACCGTCCCGCATGCTTTGCTTGTAGTTTCCACTTCCTCCCTACCTGCGGTGGACATCTCTGTCCACCTTGCTCCCACCTCTCCTATCTTGTAGGTCCTACTGGTGGATTTATGCTCTGCCATAACCTCATTGATCTCCTCTTCCTCTATGTCTCCTTCCCTTCCCTTTGTTTTTGTTGCTACGATGCCTACCCTTAGTCTCCCGGAATCCTTTGTGAAATACATGCAAAACGTGCCATCCGAGCTTTCAGGGATGCTTGCTAATCCAGTAGTGCAAGGTGCAATAGCTTAGGCTATGGCCCATGCTCCAGATATTCCCCCACCTTCCAAACCACCAAGAATAGAGGCAAAAATAAAAATATCTGATGAACTTGAGCGACGGTAGCTAGAAGCTGCGAAGAGGCCAGAAGATGAAGAATTTGAATATCATGAGCACCCTCTGTTCGAACACCGGGAGATAGATGAAGTGGCCTACAAGTCTTCTAGTGAGGATATCAAGGAGCTGGATGTTGAACTAATCAAGGAGACAAATGACCCCGAGCTCAATGCAGAGTGGAGCAAGCAGCTTAAGGAGATTGAGCATAAGGAAGTCGAGGATCGGCTTGCACACAAAGAGGAAATTCTTGCTCCAGAGACTAAAGGCAGAAGGTCTCCAATTGAGGGGCATGGACAAACCCTAGAACATGATGAGGAGGCATCCCTCCATGAAGATGAGCAAGAGGAGAAGCCTGAGGAACATGAACAAGGCCAAGATGAAGAAGAAAGGGGTGCTGAAATGGAGGATCCCTCCAATGAGCGGTTGCGTGCCAAGTCTTCCACTAAGTATGTAACGCTTGAATAGGACTCCGATGAGGAGGAGAAGGATGAAGGAACTGAGAAGAGTGCTCTTGTTGTCAGAGCCATTGAACTTGAGAAGGAGGACAGCAAGAATCAAGGTGAACCACCCAGGGAAGAGCCCCAAATGCCTGATTGGCTAGAAAGACAGTTGAAACAAAAGACCCCCACCCTAAAAGATCCTAAGGAAAGGCTGGAAGCCATTCTGGCCAGAGCACAAATAAGCACCAAGAAAGAGAAGAATCCCAAGATCAGATCAAAGGTGACCATGGATGCCTCAGGATCTAGGGTAGTACAAGTAGCGACACCGGTGGTTGGAGAACAAAGCATACCTTACAATGTCTCCACCATCAACTTGGGAGTGGCCACAAGGGAGAAAAAGGTCGATCACCTCCAGGAATCGATCACTACGATGGTGCATCTTATCCAACAGGATAAGGTTTCTAAGGGAGAACTCAAAGAACAAGTGGTCGATCTAATGGCCTATATTTTGTAGTGGTCATCCCCAGATGAGCATCCCATGACATCATCAGCCCCACCTCAGCTATTATCTCAAGAACACATCAATAAATTAGAGAAGAGAAGGAACTTGGATAAGACTATGGAAAACTAGTTCAGGCAGGTTTTAGACATGGGAAATACAGGTATCAACTTGGTTGTCCAGACAACAAATAAGTTCCTAGAAGTACAAAGAACCCTTGAGGGTACGAGGCAGGTCTGTGAAGAGTTCCCAAGAAAGTACAGAGCAGCATACCCGAAAATTGAGGCTATACTCGCATTACCAAGCGAGGTTTGGGAGAAGAACCTTGCCCTCAACGATGATGACCACTAGTTAGTGGATGTATGGAAGTGGGACTTTGACCATCGAAAAGGAAAGCTAGAGTAGATTCTGGAACGTGTAGTTCCAAATATCGAATGGGCCAGGGAGACAAGAGAAGAGTGCACTCGATACCTCAAGCTAATGATGAGGTACGACCTGCCCGCTGTCGAAATTAATCCTGAGAGCATAAAGCCCCACTTCTCAAAGAACATGGAAGAGGGGATGTCAGCCGAGGTTACCATAGACTTCCTGTGTTTTGTGGCCCGAGCCTTCATGCAATCAGAACTTTTCAGAGATAATGTTTCCAAGTACTATGATGACTGGAAGAATCTCATCAACAACTCCCAGCAATGGAGCTACCAAATTTTGTGCTCTGACATCATGGAGTTGGACAACTTCCAGCCACTGATCTTGAGCTTGATGGAGTATGCCGCATTGAAGAAGCATGAAGGCAACCCAATCATCGATGAAGAGTTCCTCAAAGAATAGCTACAAAAAAGGGCAAATAGCTACAGGAAGAAATTGCTACAGTACTATCACTAGATGATGAAATAGACAAAAGACAAGAAATATTTTATAAATGAAATATATTTGGGGGTAGGTGAAACCCTAGTGTAAAGTGAATCTTGGCCACACAATAGAATCAAATCTTAGCCACTCATTTTGCTTTTTGAAAACTATAAATAGGGCTCTCCTCCTCTCATTTTAAGAGAGTCGAGTTATTGTAAGGGCATGCTGTAGAAATTGTAATAGAAAATACAGTCATTTCCTGGTGTATTTTTGGGTTTCTCTACATGTTTCATGATTCTTCTCCCCTTAGTTAAAACTTTATTTCAAATTACTTTGTTGTTCTAGTTTCCTTTAGTTAGCTGTAGTGGATTTTGTATGTTGTCTTTGGTTTTGAAGATTTCTGCTGTGTGTATGCTTTCCTTGTCCATGCTTTTGGTCATTTACTACTGGTAAATGACTATGTAAAGTTAGCCTGGACTATAATTTCATAGATACTCATTAAACTTTGTCTTTGTTCACATTTAAGTGGTGAATGAATGATGAATATCTGTAGTCCTTAGAAGATAGCATAGATTTCATGACATTGTGAGAATTTAGATTAAGTGAAATTATGTTCAAGGAAACTGTCCATAGTAGGAACCTCCATGATCACTGTTCATCGGTAGTTGTAGGTCCAGGAACCATCCTTCTTCCTCGCCCTTTTTCCTTTTTTTTAGAAACAATTCATGCTAAGGTTCATTGCACATTGTAAACCCAAATCTGACGAAACAATGGAGTCCAATATTGTTGTTAGAGCCTACCGCAAAGTGCACTAATTTCTTATTCCAAAAACTCCATTCATTGAACCAATTCTCCCACAACTTTAAACCATGTAAGACCGCCTTGTGATTCCAAAAAAATCACATCAAACAATTGATATATTCCAAGCACTGTCAAGACCTAACATCCGAGAGACCTTGGGATAGTGTTCTGAAATTTGATTGTGGAAGATTGTCTTTCAAGAGAGGTCATGCACCTATGCATTACTTGTGTTGAGTAGTGCATAAAAACACCATCAACACTGCCGAGTGAAACATGGTACTCCTATTAAGTGCATGTTTAACTCGATGGACAAAGTTTTGACCTTGTCAGCTATCTTCACAAAACTATTGACCTTAGACCCATAAGAGTTGAGTGACAAAGACCTCATAGGTCCCTCTACCTTGGACCTTGTTGCAAGAGGATCAGAAGATCCTCCCCTTAACATTACACTATAGCAAGCTCAACATCCTTCCCCCTACAATGATCTAGATTGGGAAGCT
>CM021101.1:598962080-599052901 GCA_007115665.2 Sequoiadendron giganteum
CCTCTATATGTATCATCATTCTTCCATGTTTGTAATTGACTTTAGACAAATTGGGGATGATACAAAGTGTCGAGAGCATTTAGGCCTCCTTCCATGTTGACCCAATTTTTTACTTTATGTTTCGTTCACTCTTCCTGATCTGGTTGGGGATTGATGATCTTTCGCCTCACACCACAATTACCTACTATTCATAAATAAAGGAATATCTAACCCTACAAAACCAAATCCCCTTGTGCCCTTTTTTATGTTCTCTTTTCTCATGCTTTTTATCTTTATCTTTCTCTCTTCTTTGCTTGAGTTTTCCCTTCCATGTGTGAAAATTCCACCTCTACACTACTTGGTCTCTAGAAAATGTATTTGTGATGAAGTGAATATTTTCTTAAAGACCCTCCACACACTTCTTTAGAATTGCATTCTCCGCTTGAAACCCTAATGGAACATGTTTCCTTCATCACAGGTTCATAAAGAAAGGTCTTGGACACCTTCCTCCAAAGCGGGAATAGCTTTGATCTTCCCCTCATGTGGGGGCATATCCTTCCTTTTGAATTCCTTGATGAAGTTAAAAATCTTTCAAAAGGATTCATTGATGATGAATCAATTTGAGAAAGAAGATGTTAGCTTTCGAATAGTGTGTCCCTTGAGTGGACCCCTTCGAAAGTTTCCAACAAGTTCTATGGTGTCTGGCTCAGGGGGAGCTTGACTAGATTGGATTCACATCTTTGTGTCTAGTTCGGGGGCAGCCCAACTAGACCTTCACTTCCTTATGTCTATCTTGGGGGTAGCGTGAATAGCCTTGAATTTTTAAACAACACGTCCCTTGAGTGGACTCTCCTTCCTTTTGAAGGGTTCCTGAGGGACCCCTTTGAAAGTCTTACAACTTAGAGATGGTCTGCATGATTGTCTGTTCACTGGCCTGCATGGCCGCTTCCTGACATGTTCTATCATCGTCTTTGACTCTATGAAGTCCCCTTTGCTTGATTTCCTTCATGTGAGAGTTCTTGAAGGATACCTCCCTTACAAGACTGTGAGCTTGTAAGGTGCTTTCATCCTTTAGCTTTATAGTTTTGCAGAGCTGTGAAGTCCTTTCCTGCACTTCTGAGTTTTCCATACCATGCTCTACTTCTGTGTCAGTACAAGTATACATCTCTTACCTTGTTACTTCTTACTAATCTACTTTACCAAAGCAATCATTAGTACTCGTGCTCACTAAAGTGAGGGAAAAATGTAAAGGAATGAATTTGCACCCATAACGCAAATTCTCCTTTACCCCCTTTCCACTTTAGAAAACCTAAGCTAGAGGCTTAATTCCACTTAAGCTCGTTGTCCACATCACTCTTGGCACCTATTTTGAGTTTTTATGGAGGTGTTTATGTTAGGGATTCTTGCACATTGCGTAGATGTCCATGCGGTGTGCTTACGTACCTGGTATATTCCTATGATTGCAGTCTACAGAGACATTACACTTCCTACTGGAAGTCAAAGTGTAATGCATCTCTTTGGCTAGTTGACCCGAATATGGTCATTTTCTTCATTCTTCCTTCATATTCTTCACTCCTTCATCCATTTTCATCTTCTTCACAAGCTTAGACATTCTCCCCACACTTTCAAACATTCATTTCAAGCTTTGTAGCAGCGCCCCACACTTCATTGCAGCAATCTACCACTCAACCACTCTGACAGTGCAAGCGCAGGACAATCCATTGCACTAGAGGCTTGAGTTCCTCTCATCTTTCTCCTCCACTAGCCTTGAGTGCTTTGGATGGAGGTTGTAAGCTCCTCTTATCTTCTCTATCATTTGGTTGAGTAAGCATGTATTATTTTTTAAAGTCTTTTATATTATTTTCTTGTATTCCCTTATTTATCATATCATTTCTATCATTGCAAACTTGGCTATCCATGGAGGTAGAAACACCAAAATAGGGGTCTAACTGAGGTAGGCCCCTAAACATCCCCCCAACATTTTCCCTCTTTGTCATGTGCAGGTGGAGAGATCTTGGAGCAAGATGGCAAGAAGATTGTGGTGTGAGATCATCTTCGTCACCCTTGTTGTAATCTATTTCCTTTATCACGTTCATTTTTTCATTTCATACTTCTTAATCTTATTATGCACATTCACAAGTTCTTAAACTAGGTTGTTTGTCCCTCTTTCAAAGCTCAAACCTTGTCTCTTTGGTTTTCTAGTCGTACGAATGCCAATGCACCTATGAGATGCCAGTGCACCACGCTATCATCCCAAAACCACACTTTTTCCCTCTGGTAGAGAGCTATCTGAGACACAGAGTTGGCCCTAAAGACTAGCTCACCCAGTCTCCTTTCAACCCTTGGGTTTGTAGAGTGGTCGAATGACGTTATAGTCCTCATCATTCTCATCCTGTCTATCCTAACCTTCCTTTAAACTGAGGTAACTTAGGGCAGCCATACTACTATTGGCCTTTCATGACCTGAGGCCTTGCAGTGGTTGATCCCCCTCTCTTACACATCCATAATTTCTTTTGTTTGTATGTCTATTTTTTGTCAAAAAGTAGTGTTTGGTGCTTTTTTCATTATAAATCAATCGTTCATCAAAATTTTAAATAAATTACATTTTTAGAAACTAGACTCCATCCTAAAAATGTTTTAAAAAAAAAATCAATTACTTTCCAAAAATTGTAGGGGGAGCACAGCCAAAATTCTTCTTTTAAGGAAATGTCTACTTAAAAAATTAGTAAAAAATCAAATATTCAATATAAAATTATCAGAAAAATCATGCATCAACTACATACTATTAGCTAACTTTTAACTATAGTGATTTTAAAAATACTACAAAAAAGTTCATCATGCTAGGGTTGTACAAGAGTTGCTATGTTATGTTTTTTAAAAAAAATAGCACCAATTTGTGTATATCCCTCTTTTGAACCCCTTAATCTCAACCATTTTCAAAATAAATTAGTAGTTTAGAAAGTATACTCAGAGCATTTCGATCCTTGTTTTTGTTCCATCTCAAAATTTTGAGTGTAACTATCCTCAATTTCACGTCCAAGATCAGTATTTCCTAATTTCAAAAAAAAAGTGGCCACTTAAGCCCCATTTTTGGGAACCATCTTGGTGCACTTACCCTCCAATTTTTTTTTAAATTACATATTTAGAATCTACACTGTCTTATCTATAATGGGTTTTAATTTCATAAAAAAAATCTACAAAAAATGTCTTCAAACATATGCCCGAGTCACTATTTTCTAGTGGCATTGCCAAGATCTTCAAGTTGCAAGTCAAACCAAGTCCAAAGCTTAGGTTTGGGTCCCCAAGCCTTTTCTCGAACCGAAAAACAAAGCAAAAACCTAACCAAAAATTGAAATTTTAAAAAATGGGATCCTATTCTAAAACGGGATCCCATTTCATTAAAAACATATTTTTTTTATGATTTGAAGAAATGGGATAACATTTTTTTTCTAAAACGAGATCCCATTTCAAAAAGGAATCCTATTTTGAAATGGGATCCTGTTTCTTAAAATCATAAGAAAATATTTTTTTATGTTTTCTTGAAACGGGATCCCATTTTCAAAATGAGATCCCGCTTTTTAAAAAATAGAATCTTGTTTCTAATAAACATAAAATATTAATATTTTTATGAAACGAGATCCCATTTTAGAACAGGATCCCATTTTTGGCTCGAGGTCCTGAAGCTAAACAAGATCCCATTTATTAAAAAATTGGATCTCATTTTTTTGAAGTCAATTTTGAGTTTTTTTCTAAGGCAAAAACTTCCACGTTTCGTGGACTCATCTTCTTGCATTTACCCTCCTTCAGTTCAGGACCTAATTGAAATAAATATTTTTGAATTGAGAAACATTTTTGAGAGATACCATACCCACGAGCATTTACGATCAATCACACTGAATATAGAGGCCATAAGCAATCATGTTAGGGACATCACTAGGCAACATGCTTCATTTCAAAAATGGAGAGATCAGAAGAGGTTAGAATATGCAAATGGTTGGGGGTATGATGACATTAAAAAGTTAGAAATATCTAAAGCCAATTGAGCCCAACTTTTTCTGGAACAAAGAACAAGACAAAATATTGGTTTATGCAAACCAAAATTTTCCATAAAATGGTGCACCCATCAAGGCATAGTTACAAACTTTTGGGATCGTTGGTGGATGGTTTTTGATAAAAAATCCAACAAAACACTCGATGTCCATCTATACTTTCTCCGCAAATTATGTGTGGAATTTGTTTTAGGAAGACATTTCAACTATTTTGATTTCAAGAATTTTTAGGGAGTGGATATGGGTATGCCCCAACATAGACCTAGGGTAATGCATATTATGTAAGGTCCCTATGTTCCCCCTCCTCATCTTCCTTCCCCACCTCCAGCACCTCATCCAGACCTTGTTTTTGATGCGACCCAACATAGTCTATTGGCCATACACTCTTTGACCGACCATTTGATTACATAGTTGTTACAGTTTCGTTAGCTTCCAAATGGTGGAGCTCCTTGTGCTTCAATTGATAATGGTGCAAAATAATCATCCAGGCATATTTGTGTTCCTCATCAGTGTACTACATGTAGGCATACATGTCTAGGTATTACAGGAGATACGGATGAGCCTCCCCTAGACACATCTAAGCATGAGGTGCATGATGTGTCACTTGGAGGAGATGAGGCACCAGTGCATACTATAGGTGTAGTAGGGACATGTGAGGGAGAAACAAGTGCAAGGCCCTCCATCAATGCAGATGAGGAGCAACAACATCAATATTTTGTACAAGTAAAACTTAAATTTATTTCATGGTTCCTTTCATTTAAAATTATTATAACAAATAGTACAATTTACTAATGTATATTTAAGTGGGTTTGAACAGTTGATGATGGAGGAACATATTAGATATGTGCAACATGGAACTCTTTCAGCCATTGACTTTGGCCTAAACACATTGGTATATTTTTTTTACATGTAATTTTTTTTTATTGTATGCATATCCTTTAAATCATCATTAATTAAATACATGCTAATTTATATCTTGATCTAATTTTTACTTTTGCAGTGTTCTCCAGATGTGACTAATGCCACACCTTTTACCATGATGAATTCCTCTCAATCAATTATCTTAGTTGTACCACCTATTCGGGTATATGGGTTTTTTATATCTAATAGATCTATATAAGTTTGTAGATATATGTTAGTTTATGTTTTTTTGTCAGCAACTATATATTCATTTTTCTTTTTTATTTCTCTTCTTGTAGATTATGCCACCATCTATGTTCGTGGATCCAGGACCAAGACAATATGGTAGGACTCTTGAGCACCCTAAGGGACCATCATTTGCTCAACATATGGCAGCAAAAGAAAAAATTCTTGAGGTAATGAATAATTGAATTACACTTTAATTTATAGTTTAATATAGTGATTAGATGTTATTTTGAAAGTTATAAAAAATAGTAGATAAATTTATATTTAGTAGTTTAATTTATTTACCATTGAGAGCTAATTAATCTAATTTGTGGTTCAAATTATTTTATGCAGAAATCTTCTAATTCATCAAGTAGCACGAAGAGGCTACGTTTTGGTGATTCACCAAAAGATTAGGATTTTTTTGACATGGTATAGCCATTTGACAAATACATTGTATATATATAGACCATGAGATGACATATGCCACATTTTGTAAATATTATTTTGAGTTGCCAAATATGCCAAATTTGAATATGTAGATACACAATTACTTTACACTTATATATATATAAATTGATATTTGGCATATTTTGTTCATTGTCTACATGGTTTCCTATTTTGAAACTTAACATTTGAATATATAATCACTTTATAATGGTTGAGCTATGATGGATAAAATGTTATATAGATATTGATTTCTTGTAATTTTGCACTTTAATAGTTTATGAATTACATAGATCATTTTTACTCATGTTATAGTACTGTTAAATTTGGTTGCCTCGGGAAACTTCACCAAATTCAATCCCTTTATCCTTAGTCTCTATAGTTGCAACCATGGTAGAAAAGTTGAAATCCATTCCCATAGCTTAGAGATATAGAGAGAAAATAATATAAAGAGTTCAACCTATGAATTGTAGAAAATAGTTTTTTATAGTTTATATTCATAGTGTTGATTACATTGCATTGCATAACTAATAACTAGATGGTGATAGATGATAAATTTTCAATTATGATATAGTTTTTACAAAGTCAACCTAAGAAGATATTCAATTACTTCACATTGCATAACTAATAACTAGGAGCATCTGTCAATTGCATTTTCTTTTCATGGCATTCTATGAGACCACATTTCTTTGAGGCATTTTTTCAAATAGTTCATTGCCTTTTCTATGCTACCACCTTTTCATACATGTCTACTAAATCATTTACCAAACAATTTATTGTCTTGTTACTATGGCTAAAATCCTATAACAGATGATTTCAAACAAGCTATGGATGCTTGGAAAAAATCTATCAAAGCGTATTAATACAAGCAATATTACATTGCATTTCCTAACAAAATTAGTAAGAAATTTTTGTAGTTTATATTCATTTTTTTGATTACATTGCATTCCACATCTTTCAAACTCAAAGAATTAATTCACATTGCATAACTAATAACTAGATGGTGATAGATGACAAATTTTCAATTATGATATAGTTTTTACAAAGTCAACCTAAGCAGATAAACAATTACTTCACATTGCATAACTAATAACTAGGAGAAGCTACCAATTGCATTTTATTTTAATGGTATTCCATGAGACCACATTTATTTGAGGTTTCTTTTAAAATAGTCCACTATCTTTTCTATGCTACCACATTTTTCATACATTTCTACCAAAGAATTTTATCAAACAGTTTATTGTCTTGATGCTATGGCTAAAAGCCTAAAACAGGTGCTTTCGAACAAGCTATTGATGCTTGGAAAAATCTATCAAAGAATATTAGTAAGCAATATTACATTACATTGCCTTAAAAAATTAGTAAGAATTTTTGTATTTTATATTCATATCATTGATTACATTGCATTGCACATCTTCAAACTCAAATCATTACTTCACATTTCATAACTAATAACTAGATGGTGATAGATGACAAATTTTCAATTACGATATAGTTTTTACAAAGTCGACCCTAAGAAAATATGCAATTACTTCACACTACATAAATAATAACTAGGAGCAACTGCCAATTGCATTTTCTTTTCTTGACATTCCATGAGACCACATTTCTTTGAGGAATTTTTTTCAAACAGTTCATTGTCTTTTCTATGCCACCACATTTTTTATACATGTCTACCAAATAATTTTATCAAATACTTTATATTTGTATCATTGGTTACATTGCATTACACATCTTTCAAACTCAAAGCATTACTTAACATTACATATTAGTAAGAAATGTAATGATAGACAAGACAATGAACTATTTGGAAAAATTCCTCAAAGAAATGTGTCTAATGGTGATGGAATGCCATGACAAGAAAATTTCTATTACTTCAATTACTTCACCACATTGCATAACTAATAACTAGGAGCATTTGCCAATTGCATTTTCTTTTCATGGCATTCTATGAGACCACATTTCTTTGAGGCATTTTTCAAATAGTTCATTGCCTTTTCTATGCTACCACCTTTTCATACATGTCTACTAAATCATTTACCAAACAATTTATTTTCTTGTTACTATGGCTAAAATCCTATAACAGATGATTTCAAACAAGCTATGGATGCTTGGAAAAAATCTATCAAAGCGTATTAATACAAGCAATATTACATTGCATTTCCTAACAAAATTAGTAAGAAATTTTTGTAGTTTATATTCATTTTTTTGATTACATTGCATTCCACATCTTTCAAACTCAAAGAATTAATTCACATTGCATAACTAATAACTAGATGGTGATAGATGACAAATTTTCAATTATGATATAGTTTTTACAAAGTCAACCTAAGCAGATAAACAATTACTTCACATTGCATAACTAATAACTAGGAGAAGCTACCAATTGCATTTTATTTTAATGGTATTCCATGAGACCACATTTATTTGAGGTTTCTTTTAAAATAGTCCACTATCTTTTCTATGCTACCACATTTTTCATACATTTCTACCAAAGAATTTTATCAAACAGTTTATTGTCTTGATGCTATGGCTAAAAGCCTAAAACAGGTGCTTTCGAACAAGCTATTGATGCTTGGAAAAATCTATCAAAGAATATTAGTAAGCAATATTACATTACATTGCCTTAAAAAATTAGTAAGAATTTTTTGTATTTTATATTCATATCATTGATTACATTGCATTGCACATCTTTCAAACTCAAATCATTACTTCACATTTCATAACTAATAACTAGATGGTGATAGATGACAAATTTTCAATTACGATATAGTTTTTACAAAGTCGACCTAAGAAAATATGCAATTACTTCACACTACATAAATAATAACTAGGAGCAACTGCCAATTGCATTTTCTTTTCTTGACATTCCATGAGACCACATTTCTTTGAGGAATTTTTTTCAAACAGTTCATTGTCTTTTCTATGCCACCATATTTTTTATACATGTCTACCAAAGAATTTTATCAAATACTTTATATTTGTATCATTGGTTACATTGCATTACACATCTTTCAAACTCAAAGCATTACTTAACATTACATATTAGTAAGAAATGTAATGATAGACAAGACAATGAACTATTTGGAAAAATTCCTCAAAGAAATGTGGTCTAATGGTGATGGAATGCCATGACAAGAAAATTTCTATCAATTTTCATGGCATTGAATCACCATGAGACCAAATTTATTTGAGTCATTTTTTCAAACAGTTCACTTCCTTAGCTATGATACCACATTTTTCAGGTATGTCTACCAAAGCATTTTATCAAATAGTTCACTGCCTTGTTGCTATTCCTAAAAGCTTAAAACCTTATCTAAGAAAATGGATGTTGATGTCTGAAGGGTTGATGAGGGAGTAGCTACTACAAATCTTAAAGTAAAATATACGAAAAGATAGTCAGAATATCATGAAAAGGAATAAAATATTGTTGTTTTCCTAAGGGCTAATGAGAGAGAGCATTTTATCTAAAAGACAAGTGTAAAATCTTCACCATTTCTTCACTATTAAGTAGGTGCCAACATGAACCAATGTACGAATGTGTGAGTGATTTTGATGTGAAAATATATACACGTGACATTCATGATTACACAAACATGTGACATTTACAACATACACATGATATTCATAATCATCATAACACAACATACATTCTACCATAAATATAACCAATAATGCTTGTCTATTATATTTTTTATGTCCTCATGTAAAAATACATCGCATATCATTTTTAACCATCATAATCATCAATACAACTAATAATTCCATATAATCTTATCGATGACCTCATGCAGAAATACATCAATGCATCTTGCTATCAAGCTATCATAGATACACAAATAATATGTGCCCCTGATATCCTTGCTCCAAAATACACATCTCAAATTATTTCTACTCTCATAGACACCTACATTGCAATATTACAAAATCTGTTAAAAACAAAAAAACACTATGTAAAGATAATTGAGCAATGAATGAAACATGAAATCCAATGTTGGATGCATTTCCATTAAACCTCATGTCCTACTCAAAGCTTGTCTTGGGAAACACCTACATATAAATATTAGAAAAGTATGGATTATAAACAATGTGAAAAATAAAGTAAAATGGTCAGCCTTTTAAATCAAATTCAAAATTATAAATCAAGAGATTAAATTATATGAATAAGATACCTCCTTATGAATTATATTGAATGTGTCCTCAATGTTGAATTAAAATGTTTTAACTTTTATTTTGAATTAATTTTTGATGCAATACTATTTTCCACCAAAATGGCCTACATTTGTTAAGAATTGTTAAGAAACATAATCTTGAATCTACTATTGACTCAAAAATGGTTAAAATTAAACATGAATAGTGGAAAATGCTAAAATTATAATCTTTTTAGTAATTTTGACAAAGGGGTAGCACGTATAGTTCGATGTACATAGGTAAATACCAAGGAAGGCCTCTTTTTTTTTCCCAAGTCACCTGATTATTCTGAGGTGCTCTTTCTAGGATAGTTTTTAAAGAGCCATAAAAGCCAAAAATTGTCAAACTTTGATGAAGTCATTCTAAGAGCTCAAGGCACGTAGGAATGCTTTATTTGATCCTACAAGTGGATATCGAATCCCTTCAAACCAACCTATCTCATTTTGGGTCAACTCAACACCATTTGTGTGTTCCAATGTCAAATGCATTCTTGTGAAAATTAATAGTGGAAAGTAGTGCAAAAAATGGAAAGAAGCATTTTTTTGTTATGTGCATAATGGAGTGAAACCAATGGTATGAAAAAATCAAGGTGGTAAGTCAAATTCTATGAAAGGCCTCCTTTTTTCACCCAATTCCCCTCGTCATTCCAGAGTGCACTAATCTGGGATAGTCTTGAAAGTGTCATAAGAGCAAAAAATGCAAAATTGTTAATTTTTTAGTATTTTTCACCAATGGGCCACATGGAAACATTGATTTAGGTAGCTAAATACTAGGGAAGGTCTCTTTTTGTTTCCCATGTCACTTGATCATTCTGGCATGCTCTTTCTGAGGTAGTCTATAAAGTGCCTTAAGAACAAAAAATGTAGAAAGAGTTATGTTTTTAGTAATTTTGATGAATGGGAAGCACGAGAACATTAAGGTAGGTAGTTAAATACTATGGAATCTTTGAATTCATTTCCCAATTCACCCAATCATTCTAGGGTGCTCTTTCTTGGGTAGTCTCTTAAGTTCCTTAAGAGAAAAAATGCAATTTAATTATTAATTTTTTAGTAATTTTGATAAATGGGTAGTGTGGGAATGTCGAGGTAGATAGGTAAATACTAGGGAAGGTCTCTCTTTTTTTCCCAAGTCACCCAATTATTTTGGGGTGCTCTTTTTAGGGTAGTCTCTTAAGAGCCTTAAAAGCCAAAAATTGTCAAACTTTGAGAAGTTGTTTTGAGAGCTCATGGCACACAAGAATGCTTTTTCTAGACTCAAATGTTGATATTGAATCACTTCAAACCAACCTCTCTCGGTTTGGGTCAAATCAACACCATTAGTGTGTTCCAGTGTCAAATGCATTCTGGCAAAAATTGTTAGTGGAAAGTAGTACAAAAAATGGAAAGAAGCATTTTTTGTTTTGTGCATAATGGAGCACAAAACATTGTACTAACACATCAATGTGGACATTCCAACACTATGAAAGGCCTCCTTTAGTTGCCAAATTCCCCCTGTGATTCTGGAGTGCACTAATTCGGGATAGTCTTGAAAGTGTCATAAGAGAAAAAAATGCAAAATTGTTAAGTTTTCAATATTTTTGACTAATGGGAAATGTGGACACATTGAGGTAGGGAGGTAAATACTAGGGAATGTCTCTTTTCATTTCCCATGTCACTCAGTCATTCTGGGGTGCTCTTTCTAAGGTAGTCTCTAAAGTACCTTAAGAGAAAAAAATACAACACTAGTTATTTTTTTAGTAATTTTGACAAATGGGAAGCGTGGGAACATTGAGGTAAGTAGGTAAATACTATGGAAGTTCTAAATTTGTTTCCCAAGTCACTTGATCATTCTAGGGTGCTCTTTCCAGGGTAGTCTCTTAAGTGCCTTAAGAGCAAAAAATGAAAAAATTGTTATTTTTTATTAATTTTGATGAATGGGAAGTGTGGGAATGTTGAGGTAGGCAATTAAATACTAGGGAAGGTCTCTTTCCATTTCCCAAGTCACCCGATTATTCTGAGGTGCTCTTTCCAGGGTAGTCTCTTAAGAGCCCTAAAAGCCAAAAATTGTCAAACTTTAATGAAGTCATTCTGAGAGCTCATGGCATGTAGGAATTATTTGTTTGGACCTGCAGGTTGATATTGAATCCCTTCAAACTAACCTCTCTCAGTTTGGGTCAACTCAAAGAGAAACAAAATGAGAATTTTATAGTAAAGATGCACCATCGCAAAAAAATTGTAGTATCAAACTCAAACGTACGACGCAACATAATTTAACAAATATGTAACTTCAAAGTATAATGATCTACATGATCTACTGTGGATGTTTTGATCTAAATCTCTTGAAATATACCTTTATTCTCCAGAAAAATACATTTTTACATATCAATTAATTTGTATGCAAACTTTTAATGTAATTTTAATTCAACCCATACAAATAACATGAATCAAAATAAGATAAAAAAATATCATACATGTCTCATACAACAAATGATCTGCTACTCAAGTGTTAGTGAAGGTTAATCTCTTACCTTCATAGTATCAAGTAATGCTTCATGATCAACACTACTAATTATACATAGTTCATTTGTTCTTGGTTTAGCATGATGTCTCGATAACTTAACATTTTTTCTATAACAAGGTACAAATACATGAGAATGGTTTTCTATTTCTCATTATCTTCAAATGTGGGTATGCCATTCTTTCTAATCATATACATTCACTACCATGTTCTGGAAACAACAACTGAACTTGTAGGATACATGAACCCATCATCATCTATCATCGGTTGTGTTAGCTTCTTCTTTCCCTATACACATTGTGCCAACCATATGATCCCTCTTCATTCCCCTATAATTCTACAACTACACAAGCATGTCTTGGCTCTACAAGATTTGAGAGATGGTTGTATTCAAGTGAACTTTCCATTTCATCTTCTAAAGAGGATTGTGCTATAGATAAGGGGGTTAGGTACTATGGAATCCATGTGTCTACCCACTCATTTGAATCGAATTGATCACAATCACAATGAATACAATTCTAACAAAAATAAGACAACTCTCATGCCCATATGCTCAATGCACTTGTATTTGAGTTTTAAAAATAATACATCTTTGAAGATTCTCTGATTGTTGACATTCTAGTTCGTCTCCCACTATGCCCTCATCAACCAACCAAAAGAACCTACACAGATGTGAATCAAGTGTCCCTCCTCATGATAATGCACAAGTACACCAATCAACCATAGAATGTGCATCACTAAATGTTGGACCACCTTTGATCTCCATTTGTTCCCTAACCAATTCGCTCTTCACACATGCACCAATGCCACCATGCTCGCCTTTTCCATGCCGATCTTTAAAAAAACTCTAAATATGTGGTACACCCCTCTGTACATGCATCATCCTCAATCAATAAAACATATGAGCATTCTTGAGTTTCCTTATGTAGTTATTTGTCCAAATGAGATGTCGACCCATTGAAATACCTTTTTCCTGCAAGAACTCAAAAAAAAATTCAAAACAATGTTGCACAAACTCAGATGAATGAGATCTATCATCACTCATGTAAAAATGGTACTCCCTGATTATGTCTGTGTCCTCTTATGTACTATCAGGGGCATGTTTATATATTATGTGGACAAAAATAGAAATTTGAATAGAATTATAATATTGTGATTGTACCTCATTTTATGGTTGCAATGTGTAATTTTCAGAAAAATCAAACATGAATATAATCATCCCAATTGGGAAAGAGTCCTTACACATCCTAAATTATCAATCCAACCACTAAGACCTATGGCTATGCCTTGCATACTTGTAGAATTTTTTTTCTTTAAATCATAAATAAAATCAGCAATACTTACCTCTCTTGTAACCAACTCGCATCTACAACCTTCACCTCCACTCTTCAAAATGTATTTGACTGTCTCAAACCTGTTTTATGAAGGAGCATCTAGGGCATCAAGCAATCTTCCATCACCAAAAACAAGTTATGTGTTATTTCTTTCCAATAAGGGTTGAATTAGCTTCAGTTAGCTAAGAATGGAAAGTTATAGGAGTTTGGGGCTAAGAGTAAACTACCTTCGGTGTTGGTCAAAGTTTCCCACACTGTAGTCCCATGGAGGATGACGTTGGAATAGGTGGATTGGCGGTAAGTATCTACATCGCAACCCCACAATAGTTATGCATGGGAATTTGCGGTATGGTGGGTGACCCACAACCCTGTGATGGATCATAGAGGAGGTGGTGATATGGTAGTAGAATCACAACCCCATGGATATCATTGGAGAGTCTAGTGGTATGGAGGTGGAACCGCAAACCTGTGGTGATATGTTGAGTGGAGTTGTGGTATAGCGGTAACCAGGAGCACCATAGTGGTAGTTTGAATGAACCGCAATATAGTGGTGATGGGCGGTAATGTGGTGAAAGGTTGGAGATAGGTATGGAATGAGAGTGAACAAGATAATGACACTTGGCATGATGTTAACCATTGATTCCACATCATTGTTATGGATTAACGTGATGATTGTCTAAATTAAATAAAACCTAAAGTCGATGGTTGGAGTACCTGATAATGAGATAACTACCTAGGAGATTTGGGAATTCATTGGAAGATGAAGTGGTACAACGACAACTTGGGTTAGGCTGACATGAAGGAAGAGAATGGATAAATAAGGTGATGACTTGTAGGTGAAGCGACCAGAGATAGTGAGAGGGAACAGGTGACCAGAGAGAGATAGAGACAGATAGATTGAAGTGGTAGGAGTAGCCTAGGGATGTATTATGAGATTGTAGAGTAGAATGTGAAGGCTTCAATCTGCATGATTGACTAATGTTGTAATCAAATGCTCCATGTAATTTTGTATTGTTTTCTATTTCAATGTAATAAAATATCTAGTTTTCTTCCTGCATATTGGTTGTTCTTTCTGTGTTTTGATTATGAGTTTGAGATAGTACGGGGAGTAGCCTTTATCAGTGGTATCAAAGTCGTTTGAGCCCCTTCATCAAGTGGTATCAGATCATTTTCATCCCCTTCATCACTTTTTTTCTCAAGAATCTTGTTATAAAATCATGTTCGCTGCCCTCATGAAAATATGCTACAAACTTCAATAAACCGCCACATTGCAAACATGTTTCATTTAAACAATCATTTCTATAAAAGAATCAACCATAACCTCTAATGCATAAAAATGAATCTAGCAAGTCTCTAGATGACTTGGGAAGTTTCATTGCATGACACTCCTGCAACATTTTATTAGTACACATAGTAGAACGAATATAGCATAATAATTCATGATATATTAAAAACTCAACATGGTATTTACAACATGTATTACGAATATTAATAGGTACACAATAAAATGGCTTGTAAGACTCAAAATCCCTTTGTGAGATTTGCAAATCTAGATGTGCTTCACAAAATTGGTTGTACAATATTTTTTGGTTACACTCCAAGAAATGTTTAGGATGCAGTGTGTGATATCGAATACCAATTTTTAACTTTAAAATGTCCTTTACATTTTCTGATACTCTAGATTGAGAGTGCCAAAATTGTTCAATTTCCTTCTTTACGTTATCGGTTAGCTTCTTATCAACATGTGGAAACCTCCTACTAAAATCCCATGTTTCATTTTGGAGAGGACTATTGAGTCTTCCTATTCTTGAGAGTGCTCTACACAATGTTTTACAATTTAGATTTAAATCAATATAATTTTGTCTCATTAAAAAATCCTATCTCAAATGATGGCTTAGTGAGGTTGTGATCACTCTATGAGCAACTCTTTTATCTTTTTCCTTACTAGTTTTTCCAATAGAAGTTAGAACATTAAGAAGATTTTTAACAATGATACTATTTTTTTCTAACTTTTTGGTGACATGAATCTTCAATTTATTTAATAATGGTCTCATTTTGTAAGACTTTAGAAATTACACAAAAAGTTGACATTATTCAATTACTGTCTTATTGGAAAAGTATTGATTAAACATATTGGTAGCCCACAACCGAACCATTCGTGATGACCTTTTCCCATCAATATTATCTATTATGTTCTTAGATATTTCAAGTAACCATTTAGGAGTTCTTGATTATTGAGCATTTTCATTGTCATTACAAATATATGGATTTAGGAATTCATTTTATTCTTCACAAATATCCTCTCTTCTTGCATAATTAGGAGATACATTGACATTCATTGTTTCATTTTCACCTATTTCATGTTCAACATTAATATTTTCAACCGATTGTTCAATATTTTGAATTTCATTTTCATGTTCAACATTTTCAATTTCTTCTTCAATATTTTCAATCGAGTGTTGAACATTTTGAATTTCATTTTCATGCTCAACATTTTGAATTTCATTTTCATGTTAAACATTTTCAATTTCTTCTTCAATATTTTCAAATTCAATATCATGGTCACTTTGAATTTCACTTAAAGGTAAAAAGGAGCCTTCTCCTTGAAGAGAATTTGGCATACCTCTTCTTTCCAACCTCTTCCTTTCTCTATCTTTCTCTCTAATTTCCTCAATTACCTCCGCTTGACACTTCCTCTTCCTTTTCACTTTCTAACGATTATTGCTTCCCATTACCCCAACCCAAAAAAGTACCAAATGATTGAAAGAATAAACTTTTTTGTGAAAAGGAGTGCTCCAAAAGTGAATTCTTGTATGTAATGCATAGAAATCATGATATTCCTAATAGATCAGAGAATGTGGGGACTCTTGGAATGAGAAAATTTGACTTTTATCCATTATTTCCACTCTCACAAAATGGATATCCATTATTTTAAGCATGTTATATTAATATAAAAAATATAATATAATTTTTCATATAATATATTAATATAGTAATTATAATATTATATATATTTATAATTATATATAATATAAATATATTATACAAAATATTAATATAGAATATTATATTAATGTCACAATATTAAAATATTATATTATTTATATTAATAATATTATATATAATTATAAATATATATATATACTAACATATATTAATTTTAATATATAGAGCAAAAAAAATTGGTATGTGTTCCCCATAATGGATATCCATTATGTGAACGTCACAACATAACGGGCTTGTTTTTATGAAGGGAATTTGTTCTACCCAAAACAGATATCCGTTATGCCTAGAACAAACCGAAATTGGTTGTTTTAGAATGTGAGGAAGACGTGTTGTCCAAAACGGATATCTATTTTCTAAAACGGATATCCCTTACATGAATCTTAAAAATTCTATTATACATTAAATATTATATTATATTGTGGATGATAAAATCTGCAGGAAGATCGACTCAAATAGTTTCATTTTGTTAGCATGAAAGTTAGTTAAATTCAACAAATTTATCATCCCTATGAAATACTTAATCATATCTAAATATGTAACTAATGAGTAGAAAAACAAGTTAAACAGAAGCATATAAGAAATATAATTAAACCTTATCCCATAGTGGATTGGTGCCACCTTGTTGTGTAGTAAGCATCCCTTTCCCAATCCTTGAACAAGCTGAATGATGGTATGAGTAAGATTAATTCTCAAATGAAGAGAATAACCTTGCATGAAGATGTGGAATGAAGGTAAATTTGAGCATGGTAAGTTTACTCAAAGTTGTTTGTTCAAATGAGGAGATAAGCCTCCAATTTATAGATTTCCAACATGGAAGAGAGAATGAAATAGAGCAATGTGGAATCATTCAATATCCAGTGGCCAAGTGCCACTTGTCAAGATGTGAATGGTTGAGGAATGAGCACATTTTGGTTCATGTGCATGATAAATGCAATTAGGTGGAATTTCAAATTTGAGAAATGACATGTGAGAGGGAAAAAGGAATGAAATAAATGCCACTTGGCTCAATGCACAAGGACATGTAAGAGGAGTGAATGCCTTGTTGCATGTACAAGTCCACTTGGACTTTTTGAATTCAAATGAGGGAATATTCCCTTTTGATGCTATGTGAGGGAAAATAGAGAATTAAATAAATCAAAGTAATTGATTTATTGTGCAAGTTGCATTCTCTAGAGGATTTTAGTGAGAAGGATTAACTTAATCAAAGATTTGATTAATTTAATGAAGAATTAGATGATTTGACAATTTTGACTCAAATAAATGAATTAATTTAAATCATAATTGAGAGGAAATGATTTATTAAATAAATGATTTGATTTATTTAACTTAGATTAAATCAAATAAGGTTTAATTTATTTAATTTAATGAGAAGACTTTAGAGACTTAATCAAATAAAATGAATTATTTAATTAAACAGAAATGTAAGGTTAATTAAATTAACTGATTAATTTAATCACTAGAGGAGGAAGATTTAATTTAATGAATAATGATTCATTACATTTAGAGATAGAATATGATGAAATATTGAGAGTATGATTTGGGGAGAAATATTGTTAGTAACAGGATCAAGTGTGCCAAAACGAATTTGTACATTTTTCATGTCTACATTTTGCGCCTCTTTGAAGAAATGTACTTGTTGCATTGATTCAAAGAATAAACTGTTGTGATCAAAGTTCAAAAATTTCTTGAATTTTTTAGAATGCCCCACTATTGCCTCAGTGGAAGGATTATGCTGGTATACTGCCCCCTCGAGAGATCGAGTGGAAATGCTAATTTTCCAATCGATATCATGATAAATTGCGAGAGGAGTGGTTCTAATGATCGTAGGATGAAAGATAATTCTTTGATGTAGATAGATATGATGATGTATAGATAGTAATCAACTATGGGTAGTCTTGTGTATACCTTGATTCAACACACCAATTTTAGATAGAAATGTTAGTAAAGATAGAAGAATGAGAAGAATGGAAAGAAGATCCACACAAGATGATGATTGATGATTTGCTTACCAGGAGTTGGGATTTTCAAAGGGCTAATTACTTTATGTTTGATAACACACATAGGTATGATGCATCAAAGTATAAAGGACCAGGATGGTGTTGTACCTAGTGTGATGGACTTTGACTTGACAATCAAATAGGTGTATTCTTGTTCACACTTGGCAGACATACTTCATTAAGGATGTAGTTCAAATATTCTAAGCATCTCGTACCAAAACATAGAAAAGAAATCCTTCCTATGTGGTCAACAAGATACCTAAAACACCCTCCCTACAAACCAAACAAAGCACACATGACTAAGTTATTTTACAAGAGTAACTAACAAGCACAATAGATAAAAAAGATAATAATCCTTGCCCCATTCCTTTCTCTCTCAACCTGATTTGTTTAGGCATCATCAAGAGGTCCTTGGAATGAGCATAACATAAGATAAGTCAATAAAGACCAAAATAAAGCAAACCAAACAAGCTAATGTTCTTCATACTGCTAGCCAAGACTAACTACTGTGAGGGGTACCTGATGCTTATGCCCATCGCAAGAAAGCTTCATCCTAGGACATGTTGTGATCAGGGTTTTGATGGGACTAATTTGGGTGATAAGCTATTGATATTCTGAGTTGACCAACTTGCTGACTCACTGACTCAAAATTTCAAGACTTTGACAATTAGTTGTTCACTTTTGAACCTACTAGACTTGCTTCCAACTGACTCACCAAAGGGTGAAGGCAACAATTGATTTTATTATGAGTGATGACAATCACAGGTGAAAGCAAGATGAAATGGATGCATCATTTTGGGTTTTTCAAATATTTTGAAGTTGTTTTTAGTATTTTCAAGATTTATGATGAAGAGACTAACTTAAAGACCTATCTTAGGGGTCTCGGGAGTTGATCCATAGATTAGCCTTGCCTACGTTATACACGCAGAGACCACGTAGTTTGACTAACGACCAACTTGACTTAATGAAAAGATAGATGGGCAAACGGATTGCCATTTTATTGCTTAAAGGACTGACCTAAGATGCATACTAGATGGGCAAATCGATTGCCAATGCGACAGATGCCTAAGGACTGACCCTAACTATCTCGGGGGATGATCAAAGATCAACCTTTCCTATGTTCAAGCTCATAGATGATGTAGTTTGGACAAGGTGAAAGATTGACAAGACTCAATGATGAATTTTTTGAAGATTTTCTGATATTTTGACATGTTTTGGATTTTTTGATGATTTGGATGTTTTTGATTTTTGATTTTTTCTGATGTTTTTGTATTTTTTGGTGTTTTAGGAAGATCACGAGAATATACACGAATCTGATCCGATACAAGTATAGGAACATGCCCCCAGCGTGGTGCGATAGACTACTTCAATAAAGGCAGGATAAACTAACCTTAGGAATATGCCAAGTAGTACTATGGTGGAATATGATATGGACACCAGCTCAGGCTATGGTATGGATGCGAGCGGGTGGGTGTATGGATGATTAATGAAATGTGATGGAATGGATGAGTGAGTCGTGTAGATCCTGATGGATAGAGAGTGCTTTATTTATGCTTAGTGTATGTTTGCTAGGTTTTCACCATGGTACTTGTCCAAAGTGCCACCAAAGTCGTTTTCACTAGAGGATGATTTTTTTCTCTTTACTATTTTCAATCCTTTTTTTGATTTTTTTTGGATTTTTGTATTTTTTGATTTTTTTGTATTTTATGGTTTTATACCTTGCAAGTTCATAGGCATAATTTTTTTTGAGGTGAGAGCTATTCATGGGCTCCTGCAGAGGCTCGCCCTCTAGAGTTGACAACTGATATGCCCCTAATTTATATTTTGTGGTGATGATGAAATGTCCTAGCCAGTTGGGTTCAAATTTTCCTTTGCTATCCGGGTTTGGTACATTATTTGATTCTCTTTTAGCACATGGTCACCGACTTGCAACGTGCGTTGTCTGATCTTCTTGTTGTAGCTCCATTTTAGGTGATTCTAGTAGACCTGTAGATAATTTAGGGCATCCATGCGTCGTTCATCTAGTAACTCCAGCTCATTTAGTCTTGTAACCCTGTATTCCTCATCTGTGATGAGGTTTTGCAAAGATATTCTTAGGGATGAGAGCTCGATCTCAATAGGGAGTATGGCTTCTGATCCGTAGACCAGGGAGAATGGGGTGGCGCCTGTTGGTGTGTGGATGCTGGTGTAGTAGGCCCATAAGGTGGGATTTAACTACAGATGACAGTCACGACCGGATTCATTGAATGTTTTCTTAAGGATCTTTAGAATGGTTTTGTTGGTAGCTTCTGCTTGGTCATTGCCTTGTGGGTAATATGGGGTGGAAAAGCAGTGTTCGATTTTGAATTTCTCACACAAGTCATGGACATCTTGATTCTTGAAGGGTGTCCCGTTATCAGAGATAATGGACTGGGGAACACCGTATCAGCAAATGAGGTAGTTCATGATGAACTTGGATATCTATTTACCCATGATGTAGGTCATGGGAATTGCTTCGACCCAATTTTTGAAATATTTGGTGACGGTGATAATGAACTTATGGCCATTGGATGAGGTGGGTGAGATTTTACCTATGAGATCGAGCCCCCATTGAGAAAAGGGCCAAGGTGTAACAATAGGATGTAATTCTTGAGTTGGTGCATGAATGAGGTCTCCATGTTGTTGGCACTATAGACACCTTCTGAAAAATTCATGTGCCTCTCTTTCTATTGTCGGCTAGTAGTACCCGGTTCTCAGCAACTTCTTAGCCAAGGTCATACCACTTGAATGTGAACCGCAAGTGCCATTGTGTACCTCAGTTTAAGCAGTCAAGGCCTCCTTGGGTTTTAAGCAACATAACAAGGTTCCATCAATACTTCTACGAAAGAGGGTTTCTCCTAGGATGACAAAGCGCAAGGACCTTCTGACAAAGGTTTGCTTTAGGTTTGGGGTAATGTCAGTTGGGAGGATTCCTAATCTTAGGTAGGTGTAAATGTCATTGTACCAAAGATCACCAAGACCAATGATTTCACACGTATATTCTGATTCTGGTACCTCAAAAGTTGGTACGAGAAGCTGCTCTACGAGGAATTCATGTTTCAAGATGTTGCAGGGGATATCTAGCAAGGATCTGATCATTTCCATTGCATTAGCTACTCTATTGTTTTCCCTCGGTATTTGCTCAAAGGTGATATTGATGAATGATTCCTTGAGGCTTTCCACCACCTTCTTGTATGGTGTGATCTTATCATCCTTATTTTGGTATTCACCATTGACTTGGTTGATGATAAGTTGTGAGTCTCTGTAAACCTTTAATTCCATGATTCGCCACTGTGTTGCAATTTTGAGACCTATGGTTAAAGCCTCATATTCTACAATGTTGTTTGTACAAGGGAATGCCACTTGTAAGATCTTGGTATATAGTCCCCTTGTGGGGTGATGAAGAACACACCGGCTCCTGATCCATGTTGTGTGGGAGCCATCAAAGTATAGTTTCCAGTGGTCGGCTGTACTGAGATTAAAAAGGGACTCATCTAGAAACTTTGATATGAGCGGGTTGTCTGCATATATTGGAGACCCTGCTAGCTGATCTGCAATGACTTGTCCTTTTATTTCCTTTCACTCCACATACTCAATATCATGCTCTGATAGTATCATAACCCATTTAGCCATTATGCCTATAAGCATTGCTTTTGACAATAGATACTTGAGAGGGTCTATCTTGGCAATTAGCTTAATTTGATGAGCTAGCATGTAGTGTCTGAATTTCTGGGCTACAAACACCACTTCCAGGCAAGCTTTTTCTATTGATGTGTAATTGAGCTCATGTCCTACCATTGTTCTACTGATATAGTAAATCACCCACTTGGTTCCCTTTTCATCATGTTGGGCTAAAAAGGCACCAAGGGCGACTGTTGTTGCCGAGATGTATAGAATCAATGGTTTCCCTACGATCAGTGGCATCAACACAGGTGGTGTAAGTAGGTATTCCTTGATCTTTATGAATTCTTGTTCGCACTTCTTGTCCCACCTGAATGCTACTCCCTTGTGGAGTAGGTGTGAATAGGCAATCTGTTTATCTATCAATTGTGTTATGAATCTTCGGATGGACTGGAGTCTACCTTGTAATCCTCTAAGTTTCTTTAGTGTTCTTGGCACTCCCATATTGAGGATTGTTTTTACCTTTGTAGGATCCACTTCTATCCCTCTCATTGAAACTATGTACCCCAGCAGTTTTCCTAATTGTACCCCAAAGACACATTTCTTTGGGTTGAGCCTGACCTTGTATTTTTCCAGCCTGTCAAAAATTGCACTTAGAGTCGCTATGTGATCCTGTCTCTTCTTTGATTTAGCCAATATGTCATCCACATAGTCTTCGACAGCTTTATGAATCATGTCATGGAAGATCAGTTTCATGGCTATTTGGTATCTAGCTCCTGCATTCTTTAACCCAAATGGCATCACATTCAAGTAGTAGGTGCCCCAAGGACATGTAAAGGTTGTCTTGTGTTGGTCCTCTTTTGCGATTATTATCTAATTGTACCCCAAGAAGCCATCCATTAGTGACAACATCTCATGTTCAGCCGTCATGTCCACTATCATGTCAATGTTGGGTAGTGGAAAATTATCCTTAGGACATGCTTTGTTAAGGTCTCTGAAGTCTGTGCAGATGCGGATACCCCCATTCAGTTTTGAGACTAGTACAAGGTTAGATACCCATTCTGGATAGTCAATCAGGCATATGAAGCCAACATCCAGGAGCTTCTGTAACTCAATCTTGACTAGCAAGGCTATTTGCAAGTGCTTTTTCCTTAACTTTTGTCTAACTGGTTTCACTCCAAGGTAAACAGCCAAATGATGAACCACCACCTCAGGATCTAGACCTAGCATGTCAGCATAGGTCCATGCAAAGTTTACCTTTCTTTCTTTCAGTAATGTTGCTAGTAATTCTTGTTCCTCTATTAGGAGAGACTCAGCATAAAAAGTGATTTACAGTTTTGTTTCTATTCCCAAGTTGACAGGGTTACACTATTCTGCCAAGACTGCTGATTTTTCTTGATGTAGTGCAGTAGGGGGGAGATTGAATCCTTCATCCTCTGGTGCCTCAAAGAGGTTTTCACCATTGGATGCATCCTTTATTTCAACTATTTTGTGGTTAGAGAGCACCATAGTGTGGTTTTCACTCAATAACTCTGAGCTTATTCTCGATATTTTTCTTTTGCGACTGAAGGACTCAATCGTCTCCCCATAATATGCTCAAGTGTCTAATGTGATGTTGAAGCCTACCTTGTGATCCCCACATGGAACTGTATCCCTTAGTCCCATGAATTCTGAGAGTGCCTCATCATTTTTGAATGAGTCTAGAATCGGCGGTCCTCGTTGGTTGTGATCAATGAGTTGAGGGTATATCAAGGTAATTTGGTGGGTTTGTTGGTTTGACTCGGCTGGAGAGGCACTAATCATTAGCAGGGTAGAATCCTCAAAGAGCCTGGGAAAGCTAGCTATGGTTTCATCATTGTCACTTCTACTAAAAACCTCGGATATGTCAAACGTGAAGTTGTCAAGAGGTAGGCCTGTGGATATGGGTAATCTAAGGTTGGTTGTCGGGACTTGAGGAGAGGACCTAACTACCCTACTGGGAGTACCTCTACCATGTATGGTTATACTCAGAGGAGTACAGCCAAGGCCAAGGTTCTGCATTCTTCTTTCTGCAATGATGGGCTCCAGACGTCCATCACTGTTCCTTCCAAGGCTTTCGTTCCTGTTATAGACCATACCAAGCATCATTTGTAACCCTCTATTGGTTTCCTCCATTGGTAAGGTGGGTATGGGTTCCACATCATGGTATATTAAACTTGCAATATCTTCCTCGTCAACACTTTCCTGACTTAGATCTCCCCAATGGCGAAATCCAGAAGGATCTGCCCTAAGGGTGCGGATGGGTGTTTCAGTTGATCGTGGTTGTCCATGTGACCTAGGATATTGTGGTAACTCTCCTACAACAAATGCATTCCTTTTCATTCTATAGTCACCGCATCCATTGTCCTGGATCATGTTCTTGATGTCGGATATGTCAGGGATGGCGAGTGTCTCTGTCACAGAGGTGGAAGTGAGGTTGGCTGGGTCGATGAATGAAGTGGATGGGCCTTCATCAATTTTTGGTACTTGGGGGATTTTATAAAACTTGGCTTCCAAGTTCTTGTAGTAGGAAAAATGTTCGGGATCCCCATATATGGTGACCTTCTCATTTTGATGTGAGAACTTGATACATTGATGATATGTCGAGGCCACTGCTTTCATTCCATGGATCCATGGACATCCCATGAGGATTTTATATGGTAGGTCGAGGTCGAGGACCTAATAGGTGGTCTCCATAGTTGTCAGTCCCACTTGGATGGGGATTTTGATAGTGCCTTGAGACACTCTTTCTTGATCACCATATGCCCTTATTGTGATGCTTTTGTTTTTATTAATGGAATCCTCGGCGAATCCCAATTTATTTATGAGCTTTAGAGAACAAATGTTAAGGCCCACACCTCCATCCACCAGGACTCTTTTGACTTTCTTTTTATGGACTAGCACTTGAAGGTGCAGTGGGCAGTTATGAGATGGCTACGGGGGGAAATCTTGGTCAGAGAATGTAAGGAGATTTGGGGTAACGATGTTACCAACCATAGCCTAAAACTGTTCTATGTTAAGGGTGGCAGAGATGGTGGACATAGCTAATGCTTCATCAAGGATCCTCCTATGGGCGGCAGAAATTTTCAATAGTTCCATGATGGAGATTTGGGCGGGGGTTCTCTTCAGCTGGTCAATGACATTGTAGTCATAGGGGAAGGCTTTTGTATTAGAAATAGGGGTCTTAGGTGGTGCCTCGACAATGGTGACCTTTTCATCACATGTGGTGACTCCACACTCATTGTTGGCTCCTTTGTCATTTATGAGTGTGACCATTTCATCGACACATCCGACTATCTCCTCATACACTAGATTAGCACTAGCATATTTTTTCTTCCCTTATTGTTCCCTTGATTGTTTCCTTGATTGTGGTTTGGCATCAGATTCGTGTATATTTTAAAGTCTTGGTTTCCAGCTAGCTTTTCGATATTGATGATCTTATCCTTGATGAGGTCTTGGATGATGTTTTTTAGTCTCATGCAATTAGCGATTGTATGCCCTTTGATCTTGTGAAAGTCACAAAGGAGATTTTCATTATACCATGGTAGTTTGCTCATGGGTTTCGCATATTGCTTGGAGTTAGAGACTTTGATTAGATTCTCTTTGACCAATTTTTTCATTATGGACTCAATTGATTCCCCAAGAGCCATGAACTTCCGCTTGGGGCGATATTTACCTCAGGGAGGTGGTCCTCCTTGATTACCCAAGTTGTTGATTTGATTGGTGGGAGTTGATTATTGTTGTGCTACTACTATATTAGTCTACACATTATTGCGATTTTTATTTGGTTGTTGATGGTCGGTTTGGATGTTCTGCTTAGGGGCACCGATGACCACTTTAGCATCGACCACGCTGTCATTTGTGATATTTTTGTTCCTTGACCATGTTTGAGGTTTATCATTATAGTTGTTGGACAGGTGGTTATCCTGTGGTGGAGCGAATGTTGATATGCCTCCTCGCGCAATAAGGGCTCTTTTGATGTTGAGCACCTTTGGGATCAGTTGATCGTATGATGTGATGCATTGCATTTTCAAGTAAAATGCCAAGTTCTCATCTAGATTGGATATGATGGTGCAAACTTGTTGTTCTTCTGGCATGGTCCACTTGCTCTGATTGGCCTTGGATCGCCATCTTTGCAAGAAGGATGCGAATAGCTCTCATTTTCTTTGTTTGAGTGTTGATAGCTTTTCCAAATTAACATCTACACCCATGTTGAAAGCGTAATTCTTAAGGAAAGCTTTCATGATTTCCTCAAATGTTTTAATGGTCGTGGGTAGGCGAGAAAACCATTCCATGGCTGGACCAGTCAGACTTTGAGGGAATAGTCACATTAGATACATGTCATTATATGCGACCTCCATGCAATGCACCTGGAATTCCCTGATGTGGTTTTCAGGGTTACCCATTCCATTATAATTGTCAAATTTGGGGATCTTGAATCCCTTTCGGAATGGTACCATGGTGAGACTTCTATTGAAAGGCTAAGGGCACAAGTTACCCGATGTTCTTGTCATTTTTCCTACTTGTAAGTCCAACACTTGTTGCAAGAGTAGTTTGATTTATGTTGTGACATCTTTGTTTAGATTGGGAGGTGGAATGAACGTGTTTGGAGGTGTTTGAGGTGTTTGATGGGTGAGAGGAGTACTAGTGGGCATTTGCTGCAAGCTCTGTTGTGCATTCAAGACCTGTTGGTATGCCTGCATCTGTGTCAACAATGCTTGTTGCTGATCTTGCTGCTGTTGTTCCAACAACGCTTGTTGTTGGTCCATCTATGGTTGTTCCCATGAAGCTTGTTGTTGGTCAAGTTGTTGTTGGTCTAACTATTGTTGCACCAACAAAGCTTGTTGTTGGTCGATCTATTGTTGCGCCAACAAAGCTTGTTGTTTGGCTTGTTGTTGTGCCTGAAAGTCTTACAGGGCTTGTTGGTATGCTTGTAGATGGATTGCTTGCAGTTGCGCTTGGTATTGTGCTTTTGCCTATTTTTGGGATTGTGCTTGAGCTTGGGCTTGTGCTTGATCTTGCTTCTTTTGTTTAAGTATCCTCTGTTAGTTGGCTTTTTGAATGGTTTGGATTAGAGTGGTGAATGAATTTTCCACGTTAGCTTTTGGTGGGATTGGTGGTGGAATGGGAATAATGCCAACCATTGTGACAGGTGAGAGGGTTACGGTGGTGGTTGGGATTTGGGTTGTTGGAGGGGTGGTTGAGATGCTCAGTCCTTGAGAAGGTATGCTTTGGGATATTTGAGGACCGATTGATGTATTGGTCATAGTGGCTTGAATGGTTGCCACTTGTTGTTGTGATGTTAGGGGAAAAAAGAGGGAATTCGATGTGATGTTCACATTGCCTGGTTCTAAGAAACTATCCACATTTAGGGGAGGAAAAACCAATTCGAGAGGCGATGTGGTTGTGAATGGAAATAGGGGAAGAGATGGTATGTTACCCTAGAAAGAAAAAGGATTAGCAACATCGGTTGTTCCAAACAAACCACCTTCTCCTTGTGGTAGAGAATTTTTTATGTTTGATTGACATGCCGGTGTAGCATGCAATGAAGATGAGCCGACGGGATTATGAAAGGTGAGTGGGACGTATGGGTTTGATGGATTCATCGGGACAGGATTATCCGGTGTGGTATTGATAGCCACCTCTTTGTTGGTCACAAGGCGATGCTTTTGTAACTCTCGAAACATGGCACTCCCCTTGTTTACATTCAGCGAGGTTAGTATGATGGCCAAGGTTGTGTGAGGCATTTTTTGATTGACATTTGACATTGGGGATGTGTTTGTAAGAGGAATATCCACACTAGTGCTTGTGTCAAGGTCAGAAGGGAACTATACCCCTCCTTCCGCTAACGTGCTTAAGTATTTGAACATGGCACTAACAATTTTATGGTTCTCTGGATTTTGAACCATTTTTATCATTTCAGATTGTGTCATCCCCATGTCTTCATTTGTGTTGTCCTCTTCATAGCTCTCCTCTTGAGGATTTTGTGATGGTAGAGGAGAGTTACTTGGGGGATTTCTTGATCCCACAAGGTTTATTTTGGAGGTTACTTGACTTGTGTCAATGAAATTTGATATGTCGCTGATATTTTCCATGCTCTTCTTGTATTGTGATCTTGTTTGGACCATAAAAATAGGGATCATTTGATCCTTACCTTTTAGGCTCAAAAGAGAAGAACTGGGGAAGTCAAAGATCAAAAGAGGGTGGTAATGATGATGGGATAAATGGATGAAGTGAGTGAGTGAAACCTTTTGGAGAACTTTTGAAGGGTTATGCTAAATTGTTTAGGACTTAGATTAATTGTGATGGTTTGACTAGATGTATTAAGTCAAACAAGATTGTAGTGAAGTTGTAGTCCCTAGGAAGTTGTGTTATCCTAGGGGAACTTGCACAAGAAGATGAATTGGCCAAGTGTGTTAAGCCAATGTGATTGTGAACTAGTAGACCTTAGGAAGTTACGTTATCCTAGAGGTAAATTCGTTCAAGAGTTCTGACTATTTTGGCTAGGTGTGTTAAGCCAAGATAGGGTGATGTTTGTTTAGCCCTTTAAGTTTAGCATGAGTGATTTTTCTAGAGTTAACAAGAATTTTGTTGATGGGATGAGATTTGATTGATGGAAAGATGAATGGGGATGACGACTTTGATCTTAGACTTGAACCTAGACACAACTCTCTTTATAAAACCTCAGTGTTGAAGAATACGCTAGACTTCCTATGTGAGGAAAGCAAACCTTTTGAAAAGCTCAGGATTTTGTTGATAGTAGAACGCATACAAAGTTGGATTATTCCTTGAAGCCTTTTTATAGAAGTTGTATACTATTATTTCTTTGACTTCATGGAGCATCTCAAGGCATTGTTCATGGGCTTTTAGACTTATCCTTTTGAACCTTTGTTTTGGAATCTTGACCTTTCAGGAAATCATTTGAAACAACACATATGAGGTTCAATTTGTCTTTTATCTTGGCTTAATGAATTATTTTTACCAAAGGCACTTGCTTGATTATGATTCAAACTGTATGTCTAATGTCCCACTTTCTTTTTCATCCCACAAGGTCTATTATGTGGAAATGAAGGAAAATAGGGCAAAAGTCTCCTATGTTTAACCTTACTGAAAAAAAATGATGATAGAATCCAAGCACTTTAGGAACCTCTAAGGATATGATCCCTAGGGAAAGCAAGAGTGCTTAAATTCGTCAAAGGTATTTTTTTCCTAAAAGGGGGTTTGAAATTTGGAGGTCTTGTGAATGTTCATTTTTGCAAATGTTTCTAGGACCAAGCAATGTATTCTTCACTTTCAAGCACTTTTTACAACCCTAGGATGATGAGGCAATATTTTGTTGGGTTCCCACTTGGATAAATCCTGCTGCGCATATTTTGTGCGGATGGCTAAATGCTTGACCACACTGGCTCCCCTCCATGGTACACACTTCTTGGGTCATCCAAGCATTAGTACCCATGAATTTTTCATGGTATACTTTCCATATCTACAACAAAACCGCATGTATAATGTGGGGTGGCTTCAAAGGACATGACCTTTTGCACCAACAAAATAGACAAGGATTTGGCCTTTCTAAACAAGGGTTTTAGTTCGGGCATTCTGTTCGTGGGGGATTATCCAACATTGATGATAGTCCATTTATGTCCATCTCGTGGGAATAATCCTTGTGATTCTTGAACTTTCCTAAAAAATCCACACTTATATACCGATTGGAAGTCGCTTGGCTTTAGCGTGTTCCCAGTTGGGTCGTTCCCTTGGGTGAGTAATTTTTCCCACAATGCAGGCCCTCTAAGTTAAACAAAAGTGAATAATATTTCCGTAGTTCGATCAACCTTCATTTAGAAACAAAGGGAGAACACTCGCAACAAGTTTACTCACACACACATGTTTGGTTCAATTTTAATTCCCAAAATGAAATGTGAAGGCAATCCTTTATGCAACTTAGTGTCACCAAAAAGACTTTTGATTCTCAAGATCACCGTGAAGTGTGAGAGAAGCGCATACGCCTTTTTAAATGACACTATGCAAAAAATATTACAAGGTATGAAAAACACATGTTCATTTTAAATCCTTCAAAGCAATAATGAGTTCTTTTTAAGCACCAAAGGAAATGTGAGATTGCCTTGTTCAATTTTAGACCCAAATTGAAATCTAGTAAATTTCTAAGGTTCAATTTTAACCAAAAGATCAAATCAAAATGGTTAATTTTAAGCCCCAAAAATAGATGTGAGATTGTTTGAAATTAGGTGAAAAATCTAGCTCAAGAAGCATTAAAAAATGCTTTTGTGAATTTCTCCAATCTCATTTTGTCTTGGCTCGATTCCGATGTTCAACCTTCAAAAGAAAATACAAAGTTAATAAAATATTTCATAAGAATTTCTCATGTATTAATGTCCTAATCATAAGTTATTAAAAAAAATTGCCATCTCTAAAAAATTATTTAACCCCCTTATAAATGCAAAAAAATTCCTTCCTCATTGTTTATTTCCCGAATTAATCCCCTATGTTGTTTTACCACGGCCTGCGGTATCACGGTTGGCAACTAAAGGCAGTCTGGTAGCAGGCTTTACTACATTACCACTGATAGTTGGGTGGACGACTGCAGTAACGCGATGGCAGTTAGCAGTTGTCGTGCTACCACTGGCTGTTAGATGGGAGACCGTGGTGGCACAATGATGGTTTCTTCAGATTGTCAGGGGGGTTCACTGCGATACCACGGGTTGCTGAAGCAACCTGTCCATTGATGCGGTAGCGGTCAGGTGAAATTCAAGTGGCGGTTAGTAGGTTTACCATGATACCGTAGACGGGAAGGAAGAAGACCACGATGACGCGGTGGTTGTTAATAGGTTTACCGCGCTACCATGGACAGGAAGGCAGAAGACCGCGGTGATGTGGTGGCAGTTAACAGGTTTACCATGCTACCATGGAAAGGAAGGCAGAAGACCACGATGACACGGTGGCGGTTAACATCTTTACTGCGCTACCACAGATGGGAAGGCAGAAGACCGTGATGACACGGTGACAGCTGAGATGACTATGACGATGAGGACGATGGTTAACCACTCTACTGCGGGGGTTAGTAGGTAGACCACGGTAATGCGGTGGTAGTCAAGGAACTAGTCAAGCGGGTTTACCGCGATATCGCAAGTGGCCAAACGGAAGACCGCAGTGACGCGGTGGTGGTTAGGAGGCAGTTACCACGCTACCGTTGGAAGTTACGAGGGTAACCGCAGTGGCGGTAACCAAAGGTAGTGGAAGACAACTGTGCTACCGCAAGTGGTTGGAGCTGGTGGCGCGGTAACGCTGTAAAAGGCAGGGGTTTAGGCCTAAGGGAAACACCCAACACCGCAGGACCATGGGTGGATGGACTGAGGGGCACGGTAACATGGGAGAATGGATGGACTGACTACGTAGGAGAATTGTAATGGAAAAGCATGGGGTAGAAAGCTTGCAACAAAAGACTATTTCGATTATGATTTTATCTTTGGGATTAGATCATTTTCTTTCAGCATATATGAACAGTTAAGCATTTGTTGGCATATACGAAAAAAAAATTAACCATAAATAACAGCAACACTATTGTTTAAAAGAACAATTAACACATCTATGCAAACGAAATTTCCTACGACAAGAATATAAGTAAGATTTGTAAAAAATGAATTTAGAAGCAAAATCCCTCCTTCTAACGCCAGAATGTGGATGATAAAATCTGCAGGAAGATCGACTCAAACAGTTTCATTTTGTTAGCATGAAAGTTAGTTTAAATCAACAAATTTATCATCCCTATGAAATACTTAATCATATCTAAATATGCAACTAATGAGTAGAAAAACAAGTTAAACAGAAGCATATAAGAAATATAATTAAACCTTATCCCATAGTGGATTGGTGCCACCTTGTTGTGTAGTAAGCATCCCTTTCCCAATCCTTGAACAAGCTGAATGATGGTATGAGTAAGATTAATTCTCAAATGAAGAGAATAACCTTGCATGAAGATGTGGAATGAAGGTAAATTTGAGCATGGTAAGTTTACTCAAAGCTGTCTATTCAAATGAGGAGATAAGCCTCCAATTTATATATTTCCAACATGGAAGAGAGAATGAAATAAAGCAATGTGGGATCATTCAACATCCAATGGCCAAGTTCCACTTATCAAGATGTGAATGGCTGAGGAATGAGCACATTTTGGTCCATGTGTATGATAAATGCAATTAGGTGGAATTTCAAATTTGAGAAATGACATGTGAGAGGGAAAAAGGAATGAAATAAATGCCACTTGGCTCAATGCACAAGGACATGTAAGAGGAGTGAATGTCTTGTTAGATGTACCAGTCCACTTGGACTTTTTGAATTCAAATGAGGGAATATTCCCTTTTGATGCTATGTGAGGGAAAATAGAGAATTAAATAAATCAAAGTAATTGATTTATTGTGCAAGTTGCATTCTCTAGAGGATTTTAGTGAGAAGGATTAACTTAATCAAAGATTTGATTAATTTAATGAAGAATTAGATGATTTGACAATTTTGACTCAAATAAATGAATTAATTTAAATCAGAATTGAGAGAAAATGATTTATTAAATAAATGATTTGATTTATTTAACTTAGATTAAATCAAATAAGGTTTGATTTATTTAATTTAACGAGAAGACTTTAGAGACTTAATCAAATAAAATGAATTATTTAATTAAACAAAAATGTAAGGTTAATTAAATTAACTGATTAATTTAATCACTAGAGGAGGAAGATTTAATTTAATGAATAATGATTCATTACATTTAGAGATAGAATATGATGAAATGTTGAGAGTATGATTCGGGGAGAAATGTTGTTAGTAAATGGGATCAAGTGTGCCAAAACGAATTTCTACATTTTCCATGTCTACATATATTATATAGTATAACTTATGTATTATATTATATAAAATGTATTATATGATATATTGTACATATATTACATGTTATTATTATTTTAATATATATTCTTTATTATATTTATATATATTAATGTATTTTAATATTTATATAAATTAACATATTGTATTTATATATATTAATGTATTTTAGTGTATTTATATTATATTTATGTATTTTAATATATATTATATATTGTATTATTATTAAAAAATCTAGACAAAGAAATTGAGATAAGGAGAGAGAGGTAGAGAGAGTTAGGTAGGAAGGGAATGGGTAGGTGGAGTTAGAGGGAGGGAGAGAACACCCTCAACCCTATACCCTCATCCCAATACTTAAGCCCTAATCCCTCAACCCTATACATTATACCCTCATCCCAACCCTTAACCATATGCCTTATACCCTCAATCCATACCCTAAACCTTATACCCTATACCCTCAGCCCTATGCAAGTAAGACCTAACCCTCAACCCTAAACCATACACTCTCAAACCTTCACCCTATTCCTTATACCCTCAATCCTTCAATGCTATACCCTATACGATCAACCCAATACTTAAGATCTAATCCTTCAACACTCAATCTTATACCTTCAACCCTAAACCCTAAAACCTCAACCCTCATCCCTATACCCTATACATAAAACTTATACCTTGAATAGTTCATCATAAATTTTAAGCCCTAAAACATAAACTTTAAACCCTATAACCTCAACCCTCATCCATATACCCTAAACCCTCAACCTTATGCTCTAAACCTTGAACATTCTCCCTCAACATTATACTTAAACTCTAATCCATACACACACAACCCTTTAGCCTTAATCCATCAATCCTCAAACCTATACCATAAACCCTAAATTGTACAACCTCAACCTTTAACCCTAATCCCTCAAACCTCAACCATTAACCCTAATCCCTCAAACCTTAACCCTAAACCCTACAAACTCAACCCTAATCCCTATATTCTATACCCTATACACTTAACTTTAGATGATAAACCTTGAACATTATCCTTCAATTGTAAACCCTTAACCCTATACCCTATACCCTATACCCTATACCATAAACCAAATACTTAAGCCCTCATCTATCAACCCTATACCTTAAACCCCAAACCCTGCAACCTCAACCCTCATCCCTATACCCTAAACCCTCAACCTTATACCCTAAACCTTGAACATTATCCCTCAACACTATACTTAAACCCTAAACCATACACTCCCAACCCTTCACCCTATGCCTTATACCTTAAATCCCTCAACCCTATACCATATACCCACCCCACCACTCTCTATATCTATCCTTCCCTCTCTCTCCCTCCCACCCGACCAATCCATATACCTTAATCCCTAAACCCTACACCCTCAACCCTCATCCATATACCCTATACCCTCAACCTTATACCCTAAATCTCTATACCCTAGATACACAACCTTATACCCTCATCCCTAAACACTATCCCTCAACACTCAACCCTATACCTTAAACCCTAAACCCTACACCCTCAACCCCCATCCCTATACCCTATACCCTACCAATCACTATCTCCTCTCTCTCTCTCACTCCCACCCTACCAATCACTATCTCCTTCTCTCTCTCTCCCTCCCACCCTACCAAATACCCTCAACCTTATACCCTAAACCTTCAACATTTCCCCTCAATCCTCAACCCTCAACCCTTAACCCTATACTTAAACCCTAAACCCTACAATCTAAACCCTTAACCTTATTCCTTATACCAAAAACCCATATCGTAAACCCTATACGAGTATCTTAAACCCTAATAACTATACCTTAAACATATAATATTATACACTCAACCCTAAAAATTACCCCTCAATTGTAAACCATTAACCTTATACCCTACACCCTCAACCCTCAACCTTATACCTTAAACACTAAATCCTACACCATCAACCCTCATACCTATATCCTATACCCTTGAGCTTATACAATAACCCCTAAACATTGTCCCTCAACACTATACTTAAACACTAAACCATTCATTCTCAACCCTTCACCTTATGCCTTATACCCTCAATTCCTATACCCTAGATACACTTAACCTTATACCATCATCTTTGAACACTATCCCTGAATTCTCAACCCTATACCATAAACCCTACACCCTCAACCCCAATCCCTATCTCCTTCCCTCTCTCTCTCTCTCTCCCTCCCTCCCACCTACCAATACCTATCTCCTCTCTCTCTCTCTCTCCCACCCTACCAATCCATATCTCCTCCCTCTCTCCCTCCCACCCTACCAATCTATGTCTCCTTCTTTCTCTTTATTCCTCCCACCCTACCACTCCTTATCTCCCTTATTCCCTCTCTCTCCCTCCCACCCTACCAATCCATATACCTTAATGCCTAAACCCTCAACCCTATACTTAAGCCCTAATCCCTCAATCCTCAACACACAACCATATACCTCAATCCCTAAACCCTACACCCTCAACCCTCATATAAATACCCTAACCCTCAACCTTATACAAACTTGAACATTATACCATAAACCCTATACTTAAGCCCTAATCCCTCAACCCTCAAACCTCAACACTATACCTTAAACCCCATACCCTACACCCTTATCCCTATACCAAATACCCTCAACCTTATACCCTAAACCTTTAGCATTGTCCCTCAACCCTCAACCCTCAACCCTATACTTAAACTCTAAGAACTACACTCTAAACCCTTAACCTTATGCCTTATACTATAAACCCTATACCCAATATCATAAACCCTAATACTTATACCCTAAACACTTAATCTTATACACTCAACCTTAAACATTACCCCTCAACTATAAACCCTAAACCCTCAATCCTATACACTATAACCTCATCCCTATACTTAAACCCTACACCCTCAACATTATACCTTAAACACTAAATCCTACACTATCAACCCTCATCCCTACATCCTATACCCTCAACCTTATACACTAAACCCTGAACATTGTCCCTCAACACTATACTTAAACCCTAAACCATACATTCTCAACCCTTCACCCTATGGCTTATACCCTCAATCCCTATACCTTAGATACACTTAACCTTATACCCTCATCCCTGAACACTACCCCTCAACCCTCAACCCTATACCCTATACGTTAAACCATAAACACTACAACCCCCATCCCTATACCCTATACCCTACCAATCCCTATTTCCTTCTCTCTCTCTCTCTCTCTCTCTCTCCCTCCCACCCTACCAATCCCTTATCCATCTCTCTCTCTCTCTCTCTCTCTCTCTCTCTCTCTCTCTCTCTCTCTCTCTCTCTCTCTCTCTCTCTCTCTCTCTCTCTCTCTCCCAATCTCTATCTCCTTCTTTTTCTCTATTCCTCCCACCCTACCACTCCCTATCTCCCTCCTTCCCTCTCTCTCCCTCCCACCCTACCAATCCATATACCTTAATCCCTAAACCCTTAACCATATAATTAATCCCTAATCCCTCAACACTCATCCATATACCTTAATCCCTAAACCCTACATCCTCAACCCTCATCCATATAGCCTATAACCTCAATATTATAGCCCAAACCTTCAAAATTGTACCATAAACCCTACAATTAAGCCCTGATCCCTCAACCCTATACCCTTAAACCTTATCCCTATACCAAATACCCTCAACCTTATACCCTAAACCTTCAACATTGTCTCTCAACCCTCAACCCTCAGCCCTCGACCCTCGACCCTCAACCCTCAACCCTAAACCCTACACTCTAAAACCTTAACCTTATGCCTTATACCAAAAACCCATATCATAAATCCTATACCCAATATCATAAACCCTAGTACCAATAACCTAAACACATAATATTATACAATCAACCCTAAAAATTACCCCTCAACTGTAAACCCTATACTTAAACCCTACACCCTCAACCCTCAACCTTATACCTTAAACACTAAATCCTACACCGTCAACCCTCGTCCCTATATCCTATACCCTCAACCTTATACACTAAACCCCAAAACATTTCCTCTCATCACTATACTTCAACTCTAAACCATACATTCTCAAGGTCCTTCACCCTATGCCTTGTACCCTTAATCCCTATACCCTATAATATATTAATAAGAATATAATATACAATATATATTAAAAATAATAATAATATGTCATATATAAATAAAATATCATATAATACATAATATAATATAATATATAAGTTATAATATATAATATTTAATAAATAATATATTTCTTGAGTTTAGATAATGGATATTCAATTTCTAAAAACGAATATCCATTTCTAAAAACTAGATATCCATTACTACAAATTGGATATCCATTTTTTATAGCAAATACCCATCTAAATTTTGAAGATTTGGTGGCTTTGTTTAGCCCCCATAACAGATATTTGTTATATGCACATAATTGATATTCGTTATTGATAATTAATATATTAATATATATATAATATATTAATATAAATATTGTAAATATTAATATTATGTACATTAATATATTAAGATGCTCCCCTCTTTATTCTCTTTCCAAAAGTTGTACAAAAATAAATGCACCTCCACTATGGCTATTTGCTTTCCACACCTAAATATTTTTCGTTGGCAGAACAATAAATGAGTACAATATAATAAACACAAGAACTATTATGTGCATCCAACAATAAAAAATATTAATAAATTAATATCCTAATATTAAGATTTATTAATTTTTTTTTGCTACACAACCTAGAGATATATATTTATTTTCAAAAGATCTTACAATGCTTCATCATGTAGTATCAGGATTTTTTGACCCAAAAAACATATGCAGCTACAGAATTTTGATATACCCATAGACATTGTAGACTCTTGCTAAACTATTAAATATTGCATTCTATTGCAAACTACACAGAAAAACCTTATGCCTTACAAATACATCCAACATGGGGAAAATGTGAACATATCAACCAAACCTCCACCCAAAAAACTACCTATCAACCTAGCCAACCCGACATTCTCTTAAACGCATGTGAGAGGACGGCCATCGCATTCTTCAAAGCTCCATCGTACTGCACCAACCTGGGGTATGTAGTGGAATGCCAACAGCTCATCTTTGTGTCCCTACCAAGAAGCCACAGGATATATTAATATTTATTAAATATAAATATTATTATAATTATAATATTAATATATTATATGAATAAATAATATTATATATTATATTATATATTATATATACTAATATAAAATATATATAAATATTTATATTAATATTAATATTATATCATATTAAATGTTAATATATAATGAGTTTTATATATTAATATTTTTTCTTTTAATAAATGGATATGTGTTTCTTAAGCATTAATAACATATGTATGTTATGCAGAAGTGAGTAATAGATATCTGATTAGTATCGGATATCTGATTTTTCTGTTAAAAAACAAATATTTGTTTCTATCGAATATCTAATTATTGCTTCAATATTTGGCTTGGGGGTGACCAACCTGAAAATTCAACATCCCCAATATGTTTATAGGGGTTGCAAGAGTTTTTCAAACTTCACCCTTCGTGCTGACAACTTTTTTTTCATCCGATTTTGATGAAATGAAAAGGGTTTGTTCAACAAATTGACAGCATTCTACCGATATAAGATATGCTTTATTTTAAATTTAAAAGGTAGTTATTATTTATTTTCTATACGCACTTTGTGTAAAGTCTTGACTAATAGGCTGATTGAAAAACATCTATAACCTTTAAATGAGTAAACATTTTTTGAATTTGAAATATGCATCACTCACTATGCTTCACAACTTATAGTTAAAAATAATAATAATTTTTTGACCAAATTAGGGTGGTCGGCCAAATGCTTTTTGATATTTTTTAAAATTCCTACTATAAAATTCATAACTAAATATTCACTTGCCAAGAAATTACAAAAAGATATGTGTCACATCCAAGCATGTGTCCTCTACTTATATTGAAAGATTCGGGAAAAAAAAATCTCCCCATTAGGGTGGCCAGACAAACACCTACTTTTTATTTTTTTCCTAAAAATATAGTACTACTGCATTGAAATTTCAAATTTTCCCTAATAGATTTGTTCTTTTTTCAAAAAAAGGACTAGTAGCTTAGAAACTAGATTCATTTTTCTACAAATTCTATTTTTACATATTTTTTAAATTATGTTAATAACCTATTCAAATTTTTATGTCAAGTTGTGTAACTCTATTTTTTTGAATTTTCATTGCCACTTAGGGTCCTAGTTTGCCCCCCCATGATCCTGCATTGACCCATAAATTGAATGAGAGTGGATAAGTTGTTAGGAATAAGGAAAGTCTTGTGTGTAAAGGTTACTCACAAGTGGAAGGAATAGATTTTGAGGAGACTTTTTCCCCATTGGGAAGAATGGAAGCTATTAGGATGTTTTTGGATTTTGTAGCACACAAAGATTTCAAAGTGTATCAGATGGATGTGAATTCTACATTCTTGAATGGTGAGTTGCAAGAATAATTTAACATTGAACAAACAAAAGGATTTCAATTAATAGATAATCCTAATATGGTATATATATTGAATAAGGCATTATATGGACTCAAGCAAGCTTCTAGAGCTTGGTATGCAAGATTGGATAGGTGCTTATTGTAGCAAGGATTCAATAAAGGTAGTATAGATAGCAATATTTACTTGAAGGTGGAGAAAGATCAAATCCTAATTGTGGTTGTGTATGTTGATGACATAATCTTTCAAGGTAATGAAGCAATGTGCAAGAGATTTGTAAAAGAGATGGACAAAGAGTTTGAGATGTCTATGTTTGGGGAGATGAATTTATTCCTTGGACTTCAGATTAATCAAACAAAGAAAGGGATATTCATTTCACAATCTAAGTATGTCAAGGAAATGTTGATGAATTTTGGGATGTAAGACTCTAAGCCATTATGTACCCTTATGGTTACTAGTTGCAAGTTGAGAAAGAATGATGAATCCCATAAGGTTGATTAGAGCAAGTACAAATCAATGATTTGAGGACTACTATATCTAACTACTACTAGACCGGATATCATGCATGCAGCTTGTCTTGTCGTTATATTTCAAGAAGATCCCAAAGAGTCACATGTTGCAGCTATAAAGAGATTATTCAGATACTTGAAAGGCACTCTAAAACATGGCTTGTGGTATCCAAAGGATAGTGATTTCTCTCTGAGTGCTTATAAAAATATAGATTTGGTAGGTTGTGTGGATGATAAAAAAAGTACAAGTGGTGGTGCATTATTCCTTGGAAACAAGATGGTGTCTTGATTAAGCAAGAAATGGGATTTAGTATCATTATCTACAGTAGAGGTAGAATACATTGTTGCAACGTCATGTTGCACATAGGTGTTATGGATGAAGAAAACTTTAAAGGATATCAAAATGATATATGATGAACCAAATTATATCTTTTGTGATAAAACAAGTGCTATTAACATTTCAAATAATCTAGTAATGCATTCAAGGAAAAAGCATATTTCAATCAGGTATCCCTTTTTGAGAGAGAAAGTTTCAAAGAATAAGGTGAAGCTAGAGTATGTGTCCATTAAGGATCAATTTATAGATATCTTCACAAAGGCTCTTCCTAAGGATACTTTTGTGTATCTCTAGGAGAAGTTAGGGGTTATTTCCCCTCCTTCTTTGAACTAGATGTATAAGAATATGCATCAGTCCACTGGATCTCAAGATTCATTCCTTGTTCTAGAATGATATTGGTGGATACCTCTTAGGGGAGTAGGTAGTGGCATTGTAGGTAGTGGAATTATAGGTTGTTGCAATCAGGGGGAGTAAGTGTTTTCATTCCATGGTATGTACAATAGTTTATGGTTGATGCACCATGGTGTGTACTCCTAAGGGGGAGTGTGTAGAGAAGGTGTGAAGAAAACAAAGTGCAATAAAAAGAAAAGGAAGTCACAGAGCTATAAGAATAGTCAAAGAATAGATATATTTATATCAAAGGAGAAGACGTACAAGTGTGTTTCCCTTTTCGATTGATATCAAAGGGGGAGAGACTAGACTGAAAAGGAGAGAGAATTCAGTCATGAGAAAGAGAAGTATGTGTTTTGGTAATCAAAGTTGTTTCTTTTGTTGTTGGTGGCTTTTCACATCATGTTTTTTGGTAATCAGAGTTGTTTCTTTTGTTGTTGGTAGTTTTTCACATCATGTGTTTCTATCAATGACAAAGGGGAGATTTTTCAAGTATTTTCATTTTGTGTTTTCATTGATGTCAACAAATCTATGTTATTGCTGCATTGATGTCAACCTTGGTGATGCTTTGATTAGTTGCATTATGTTGTCACTAGTAGTATCATTGGTGTCAACCTATAGTGTTTCTTTGATGAGCATGTGTGGGGTTGAGTTGAAGGTGTTCTAGATGATGATAATGTGTTTGTGCTGCTTGGTTTCCAAATAATTTTAAGAAAAAATAAATAAAAGAGAAAACAATGTGGTGGAGAGGTGTTCAGCAAAGCATAGTAGTGTTTTTTTTTTGCTCCACATTTATTCATGGTTGAAGATCTACTTATGTGGTTTGGATATGTTGATTAGAGGTGTTAAAAGGTGTTATATCCAGAGTTTTTGGTTTTGGATCTTTGTGCAGAGAAATTTGTGTTCACCAGTGTGTGAACAATGTATTGTAGTGGTGTCTGAGAGATTTGGTTTTGATCCACATTTCTCCACAGTGAGGTTTCTGGTCTTGCGGATCTAGAATTATGCTTATATCGATATATCTATCTTTAGTCTGATTTTCTCAAAGTTTTGTGCTCCACAAGTTTGGATTCATGCGTTACAATATGTGAAAGGTTAACTAGGTGTACAAGATGAGTATTTTCTTTGGGTGAAAGTTGTTGTGAAGGAATTTGTTAAATTTCAAGGTGTTTATGAATTATACTAGATTGTGTTCAAGTGATGAATTTTGTTTGTGAGTCATCTTTGGATCTAAGGAAGTGTGTACTTCAATGTTTAATGGTGTTTACATAGGTTTGACCGACATTGGTTGTTTACACTAATTATGGATATGCTTTAATGTTTGTGGAAGAGTGGTATGGCATACATTTATGTATTTGGGTCTGAGTTAAGGTGTGTTATGGTTCTCTTTCATTCATTTCCACCATGGGAATGCATAGTTACAACCTAATTTGAATTTGTATGGTTGAGGTGCATAGTCGACCTTGTCAATTGTTTTCAAGGTTGAGGATGGTATAAATAAGTGTTGAGTTTCTGGAGAATTGAGGTAATGGTGAGTGTGATGTGAATTGTAGAGTGGTGAAGTGTGAAAATGTAAAATGTAGCACAAACTTTAATGTGTTAGGCTACTAGAAGCAATGAGAAAAAGGTGCCTAAATTCTTCAGAGAGTCTATGAATGTGTTGGTCATGTTGTGGTGGATCCTTATGTTTCTTTGAAATGGATTTCTCATTGTAAGGTTCTTCTTTCTTCTTTTCTATAATCTGGTAGTGAGCCCTTCTTTTCTTTTGGGCAGTGAAACCTCTGATAGTGAGCCTATTGTATTTGATGTTGTGATTACTTTATACTATGAGATAATCCTCATAACAAATGGGAGGTTTCCAAATATTTCTTTTAACCTAAATGTTATAGCATAGTGTAACCTTCAGAGTACACACTTAAATTGAACGCATTGCCTACTATAGAAAATTGTAGGCTATAAAACACACTACATGTATCAACCTTCACTTCACAATATACCTAACCCTTCTAGTATTTATCTATGTATATCTAGGTCTCTAACTCAAATAACAACAACACCATTATTTTTTATATTGGGAAAATAGAATACACTTAGATCCATAGTAGAGGATGTATAAAACATCATGTGTGTGAAATGCAGGTTACATAACATAGTATATTTTGGAACCTACGAATTCTCATACCCAAACACACAATTGTGAAATGTTATTGTTCATAATGTAGGAAAATATATGTGTAATCAAAAATGTTTTATAACAAATAGGAAGTTTTAAAATATTCTATTTTTTTTAACCCACACTTTATGGAAAAGGTAAACATTCAGAGTACACACTTCAAACTACACACATTGCCTGCTATGAAAAATTGCAGGTTGCAAAACACACTAGTTGTTTTAACTAGAACTTCACAATGTTCCCAACCCCTTTGGCTTTGATATGTGTATATCTAGGTCTGTAATTCAAATAACAAAATTATTTTTGTTATTGGGAAAATACAATACACTTCTCCATGGTAGAGGATACAAATCATGGTCTGCTTTAGATACCCTACCAAATATAGGTTACAAAACATGACATGTTTTGAAACATATAATTTCTCATAGCCAAACACACAGTTGTTAAATGTTGTCTTTTTTAACCTCCATTTTATGGGTAACCTTGATAGTACACACTTCAACCTGCACATGCTACTTGCTATAAAAAAATATAGATTGCAAAAGACACTTTCTATTTTAACCTACACTTCACAATGTTTCTAGCCCCATTTTTTTTAATCTGCATATATCCAAGTCTATAATTCAAATTATAACAAAAACACCATTATTGTTGTTATCAGGGAAAATACAATACACATCTCCACAGTAGAGGATACAAAACATGGTTTGTTTCGGATACCCTATGAAATATAGGTTATGAAACATATGTCTTGAAACCTACAATTTCTCATACCCAAAGACACGGTTGTGAAATATTTATATTTCAAATGTAGATAGAGATATGTATATTTATGAATCTCTTATAATAAATATGAGGTTTCAAAACATGTATTTTTAACCTACACTTTATGGTATAGGACAACCTTTAGAGTATACACTTCATAAAGCACATGTTGCCTACTATAATAAATTGTAGGCTACAAAACACATTGTGTGTTTTAACCTACACTTCACAATGTTCCCAACCCCTTTAGTTTTGATCTTTGTATATATAGGTTTAAGATTAAAATAGCAACAACATCATTAATGTTGTTATTGGGAAAATACAATAAAATTCTCCACAATAGAGGACACAAAACATGGTTTGTTTTTGATACCCTACCAAATGTAGGTTACAAGACATTTTTTGAAACTTACAATTTCTCATATCCAAATAGGCATTTGTGAAATATTATGATTTTAAATCTAGAAAGAGATATGTATAGTTATGAGTTTCTTATAACAAATATGAGGTTTCAAAACATGTTTATTTTAACTTGTATTTTATTCCATATGGTAACCTTGACAATACACAGTTCAAATTTTGCACACTACCTACTATAATAAATTGCATGCTTCAAAACACACTATGTGCTTTAACTTACACTTCACAATGTTCCCAACCCCTCTATTTTTGGTCTGTGTATATCCAATTTTATGATTCAAATAGAAACAACATAATTAAATTGCAATTATTGGGAAAATAAAATACACTTCTCTATGATAGAGGATACATAATAGGTTGTGCTTTGGATACCATGTGAAGCATAGGTTACAAACGTCATGTTTTCAAACTTGCAATTTCTTATACCCAAACACACTATTGTGGAATGTTTTTTTCATTTCAAATGCAGATAGAGATATGTATAGTAATTAATTTCTTATAAAAAATAGGAGGTTTCAAAAAATGTTATACTTTTTAACCTAAAATTTATGGCATAGGGGAACCTTTAGAGTACACACTTTAAACTCAACATGTTTCCTATTATAACAAATTAATATTTGTAAAACACACTGTGTGTTTTAATCTACACTTCATAATACTCCCAATGCCTTTGGTTTTAATTTGTGTATATCCAAGTTTGCAATTTCACTAAAAATAATTGTTGGAATGCACAAGACAACTGAGAGGGGGGGTGAATCAATTGTATCAAATTACTTTGCTTAAAAACTTAATATTTTCACCTTAACTTCAATCTATTATTAAGTGTAAACATGAAATGCTAATAATAGAAAGCAAACACTAGAGACACCATATTTATGTGGAAAACCCAATGAGGGAAAAACCACGATGAGGATTAACTCACAATATAGTAGTAATGCAATACCGGATACAAAGGCTCACTGCCCAGATACAAAGGCTCACTACCTTGAGAAAGAATCACTATTCAGAAAGGAGGCTCACTACCTATAGAAAAATAAATAAAAAGAGATAAATGAAGATCTACCACTAGGGTTCCACATATTCACAACTTGATCAAAAGATTGTAAACACCTTAAAGTACTGTTGCCTCAATTCGCTCCTCCACTCTCTACTTTTCACACTTGTTCGCACACTTGCTCAGTTCATGGATGATAGATGGATGGATATGAAACTCACCACAACTTGACTTGATTTTATACCAACTTCAATCTTAGAAACATTCACCAAGGTCGGCTATACAATTTCAAATTAAAAATTCAAACTAGGTTGGCTACTCAACATTCCCACGGTGGATAAGAATGTGAGAGGACCAATTACATATTTAATTTAGGACCCAAACAACATCTTGGATCATGTACACACTTTCTTAAATTGATGCAAAAGCCTAATGTAACGTGTAAACACCGGGTCAACCAAACCTAATGAAAACACCGATGATCTTTGAAGTACACACATCTCCAACAAGATAATAACATGTGGATTGCTCAACATGCTTCACCAATCATTTTACCATATCTAAGAACACCTCAGATACATCCACAACAATTACAACAAACTTCATTCACAGAGAACACTTCACTAGTCCAACCAGACCAACTAGCAAAAACATAGGATCTCTAGAGCAGGTCTTCTGAAGCGCCAAACCACAAGCAAATTTATCAGAACATAGAAACCAGCAAAAAGATTCATCTCCTAGATCTGCAAGATCTGAAACCAAATATCAAAAGACTATAGAGATAAAAATATTTATCCCAGTCCACAAACAAATAGTTTTGGCAAACCAATTCACACACTGATGAACATATCTTCTACTCTCCATCAATTCAAAAGCTAAAAATCAAAATATATTATCCATTGAAGCTTATGAACACACCTAAAGATCCACATAGGTATAGGATCAACATAGGAGAAATGCAGATCACAATACCGAAGCACACTCAGAACACACTTCAACACTGCTTTCATTATTTCTCAAATTTTCTCAAAAGCACTTAGCAAATACATAACTTACTCGTCCTAAACTATGTTGACATCAATGACAAAATTAATGACAACACCACCAAACACATCCATACTTGCAATAATAACATCATTATTGTTGTTATTGGAAAAATACAATATACTTCTCCATGGTAGAGGATCCAAAAAATAGTGTGTTTTATATACCTTGTGAAATGTAGATTATAAAACATGACATGTTTTGAAACCTATAATTTCTCATACCTAAACACACATTTGTCAAATTTTGTTGTCATTTCAAATGTAGACATAGATATGTATAGTTAAGCATATATTATAACAAATAGGATGTTTCAAAACATTTTGATAGGAGAACCTTTAAGTAAACACTTCAAACCGCGCATGCTACATGCTCTAACAAATTTCTAGCCACAAAACACATTACACATTTTTATCTACACCTCACAATATTTCCAACCCCTCTAGTTTTGATCTATGTATATGGAGATGTGCAATTCAAATAGCAACAACATAATCATTGTTGTTATTGGGAAAATACAATATACTTCTCCAAGGTAGAGGATACAAAATACATCGTGTTTTGGATACTTGTGAAATTCGAGTTACAAAACACGATATATTTTGAAACCTACAATTTTTCATACCCAAACACACAATTTTCAAATTCTATAATCATTTGAAATATAAACAAAGATATGTATAGTTATGAATGTATTATAACAAATAGGAGGTTTAAAAACATGCTTTCTTTTTAACCCACACTTTATGGCATAGGGTAACCTTTAGAATAAGCACTTCAAACTATACATGTTGTGTGCTATAACAAATTACAAATTGCAAAACAAATTGTGTGTTTTAACTTACACTTCACAGCATACCCAACCCCTATGGTTTTGATCTATGCTTCACTTTTGGGCACCTATAGCTGCTAAACCATGAGGAATTTGAAGATGATGCAAACTAGTGATTTGTGAAATTTTACTTCTAGATTCAAATTTTTTATTTTTATTTTTTTGGAATAAAATTGCATTTCTTTTTCCATCTCCTTCGAAAACTAGTTTTTAACAGTAAACACCATTTTTAAAGAGTGATGTTCACCGTAAACAACATAACTTTTTTCTATGAAGGATTAAATTATATTTTTTTCAAATTTAGCTTTGTATTTACGATATCTAGCATGTTCATTTGGTTTCATAGTGTTTTATTGAATTTTTTTTCTTAATTAATTTTTCAAGTCAAACCAATTACAATTTAGACATAGGTGGACCGTATGCAACATAATTTTTTTTGTATGAATCAAAATTAAATTTTTATTTTTTTTTTGGATCAAGGACATTAATACCTAGCACGAACATATTTTCTTGAATTCTTTTTTATAATCTACTATTTTTCCACATGTGTAGAATAGAGAGCTTGATTTTTGGTGAAAAACCTATGTTTAATTAAATTAAAAAAATACATAATAAAACCAAAATATATTAAAATTATATTTGATGGATAGCTTGTTCCAAGGACTATAATCATCCAATTGGATCTTTAAAGTTGATTCCATTTTCATCTTCAACCCGAGCTCCGAAAGGAAATTTTTTGTAAAAAATTGGAGGGGGAGAAGGGAAAAAAAGGGGGGTTCAGGAAAACCCCCATTTGAGCGAACCCCCTTAGACCCATTCAAGTGAAGGGGGGTTCGCTCAAACCCCACTTCAATAATATTCAAAAAAAGCGGTTAAGTGTGTGCGAACCCTTAGCCAACCAAATCATTTTTATTTTTATTTTTATTTTCATAAGCATATAAATACAAGCTTATTTTTTCATTTTTTCATATCATTGCAAGATTAATTCACATTTTTATCAAGGAGGGAAAACTTTAGAGAAGAAATTTTGAATTTTTATCAATGCAAGTAGATTTTGGAGAAGAGAAGTTTATGTTTTTATCAATCAAGGAAAATTTTGGAGAAGACATCATTGTATTTTTATCAATCAAGGCAGATTTTGGAGGAGAATTTACTTTTGGTAGAGGATTTTTCAAGTCATCTTTTACTTTACCCAATCAAAAAGACAAATAAGGCTCAAAAAAATAATTCAAAAGAACAAGAACAACGGAGGCACGAATAAAACTTGGAAAATTATCATAGAAAGAAACAATGTGTGCCTCTCTCTCTCTCTCTCTCTCTCTCTCTCTCTCTCTCTCTCTCTCTCTCTCTCTCTCTCTCTCGTGTCTAGGACCTTTATTAACACCTCAATTTTTTCCTTATAAATCTATTTCCAATTATGAAAACCATGTTAGATAACTTGGAAGTTAATACTAATTATTATATCTTTATGGGTTTATCTTTTTTGATAATGATTTTATTTTATCTATTAAATTGTTTCAAATTATTTCCCTACCCTAGGTTTACATAAACCATTTTCCTATTAAAACAATGTGGATATTTATATTGTAATTACCCACAAGGGGATTGATTGACTCGCTTGTACAATTCCCTTTAAACTCTCCATATTGTAAAGTTTTTTTAATTTACAAGTGATTATATATATGGATTTGTAGGAAGTGATTGAAGATAAAAGTGCACATGAAATCATCCAATGAATCTCCCATAAATGAAATAGATTATTATAACACTATGAATGAGTTTTCATCTTGAATAATCATAAAATATTACTATTTAGTGTCTTTCCTCCTTTTATTTCCATGAATTTCTAGTGGGCATATTATTTTTATCATCCTTTTTTATTTCCTATTTCATCAAATTTATTAAACATGCATCATCAAGGGGTTTATCTTTTTTTATTGGATGTTTTTTATTTTTTCTGTTGGTTTAAAAAGAACAACTTGCATTTTCACTCATTGGTTTAAAAAGAACAACTTGTACTTTCACTCATTGGTTTAAAAACAAATTGCATTTTCGCTCATTGGTTTAAAAAGAACAACCTTGCATTTTCACTTTATTGGTTTAAAAAGAACAAGAAGTGCATTTTCACTCATTGGTTTAGAAAGAACAACAACTTTTCATTTTCAAGTTCATTGGTTTAGAAAGAATAAAAACCTTGCATTTTCACCTCATTGGTTTAAAAAGAACAACTTGTATTTTCACTCATTGGTTTAAAAAGAAAAACTTGCATTTTCACTCATTGGTTTAAAAAGAACAATAGTCTTGCATTTTCACTCATTGGTTTAAAAAGAAGAACAGCCTTGCATTTTCACTCATTGGATTAAAAAGAACAACAACCTTGCATTTTCACTCATTGGATTAAAAAGAACAACAGCCTTGCATTTTCACTCATTGGTTAAAAAAGAACAACAAAATTACATTTTCACTCATTGGTTTAAAAAGAAAAACAACCTTGAATTTTCACTTTATTGGTTAAAAAGAAAAACAACTTTGCATTTTCACTCATTGGTTTAAAAAGAACAACAACCTTGCATTTTCACTTCATTGGTTAAAAAGAACAAAAACTTGCATCTTCACATTTCATGGGTTAAAATGAACTATAGCTTGCATTTTGTTTTGTCTTTCATGTTAATTAGACACATTTTGATTTGGGGTTTAAAACTAACCATTTTCTTCCATGTTTGGTGCACTTGCACAAATTTTGTGTTGTAAAACCCATAGGGTGTAGTGAAAGTATCCTCTCCCCTCGCCACTTTGTGGATCTTGGGTGTATGAAAAATCACTCCATATTATCTTTTATTTTGTATAACGGCCTACCAATTGTTATCTCGGTCTACCATAGATTGGTTAGCATCCTTTTTCCTAGGTCCAAAGGTGCATCCCCTTAGTTTCATTTGGCATACCTTTTAATCTTAGTTGCATGTCATAAACCTTAGTCATAATCGCATTTGGTCTCATGTTGCATATCATATCCTTTGGTCATAAGGCTATTATCATCATTGCATTTGTTCCATGGAATTCTTAAGTTCAAGAATCTTTGATTTCATTTGAACTCAACTCCAGTTATAACATCATCTCTCACTTTTTTTGCTTGCATGTAAATTCATATTCAATACTTGTTCAACCTAGTGAAATTTTAAATTCAGTTTTCCTAAATAACTTATCATTTATTTCCAATTGCATTTATTCCATGGAATTCTTAAGTTCAAGAATCTTTGATTTCATTTGTTCAACTCCGCTTATAGCTCATCATCTCTCACTTTCTTTTCTTGCATGTAAATTCATATGCAACGCAAAACATAGTGACTTTAAAAATTAATTTTTCTATTTCCTTGAATTGAATCTATTTCCAATTGTATTTGTTCCATGGAATTCTTAAGTTCAAGAATCTTTGATTTCATTTGAACTCAACTCCACTTATAGCATAATCTCTCACTTGTTTTGCTTGCATGTAAATTCATATGCAATACTTGAAACCTAGTGACTTTAAATTCATTTTGCCTAAATTTATTATCATCTATTTCCAATTTTATTTGTTCCATGAAATTCTTAACTTTAAGAATGTTTTATTTCATTGGAACTCAACTCCACTTATATCATCATCTCTCAACTTTTTTTCTTGCATGTAGATTCATATGCAATACTTGAAACCTGGTGACTTTAGATTAATTTTGCCTAAATTCCTTATCATCTATTTCCAATTGCAAATTTGTTCCATGGAATTCTTCAGTTCAAGAATCTTTGATTTCAATTGTTTGAAACTTCACTTATAGCTCATCATCTCTCACCATTTTTGCTTGCATGTAAATTCATATGCAATACAAAACCTAGTGACTTTGAAAATTCATTTTCCCATTTCCTTAAATTGAATATATTTCCAATTTTATTTGTTCCATGGAATTCTTAAGTTTTAGAATCTTTAATTTTATTTGAACTCAACTCCACTTACAACATCATCTCTCACTTTTTTTTCTTGCAGCATGTAAATTCATATGCAATACTTGAAACCTAGTGACTTTAAATTCATTTTTCCTAAATTCCTTATCATCTATTTCCAATTTTTCATTTGTTCCATGGAATTCTTAAGTTCAAGAATCTTTGATTTCATTTATTCAACTCCACTTATAATCTAGCTCATCATATCTCACTTTCTTTGCTTGCATGTAAATTCATATGCAATACAAAAACTAGAGTGACTTTAAATTAATTTTACCATTTCCTTAAATTGAATATATTTCCAATTGTATTTGTTCCATGAAATTGTTAAGTTCAAGAATCTTTGATTTCATTTGTTCACTCAACTCCACTTATAGCATCATCTCTCACTTGTTTTGCTTGCAGCGTATAACTTCATATACAATACTTGAAACCTAGTGACTTTAAATTCATTTTGCCTAAATTCTTTCTCTCTAAGATAGGTCCTCTAGATATCTCTTGAGTTAAGTATTTCTAAATTTATTTCTCTCTCTTTCTCTTGATTTAAAAATATTATGTGTAGAACGGGTTCAACAAGCAAAAAGTTCTCAAGCAGATATTTAGCCAAATTTAGATATTGGATCAAAAGAGGCTAAAGAACACATAGTTGAAGATAGGGAGGAGGCACAAGTTCAAACAATGCATGTTGGAGAGGGGTCAGGATCACTTCTTTCTATTGGCATGGATGAGCATATAAATCTAGCTAAATAGGTGAAGAAACAAATTTCTTATATAAATTCTCATTTACTTGAAATGAATATGGAGAAATTGAAATGTTATGTCAAACAACCTAGAAAAACTAGCAGGAGGTCAATGACTAAATCTATAAAGGAAACAATCAATGCTCATTTCAATCATCTTGAAACACTTGAAAAAACCCAACTGTTATCACGTTTACTTCTTCATAATGAGTTGAATGAGCCATTACAATTATAGGGTGTAGATTCAAAATTGAATAAGAGGAAACACATTCTACAAAAAGATATTGTTGAAAATGTTAAAAAAGGTTTAGATTCCATTGGAAAAGGATCTCAATCAATGGATAAGGCCATTTCAAGAAGTGTGATGTTGACATATATTTTAAATAAAGATATATCAAGAAAAAGAAAAATGTCTACACTTTCGACTGAAGTTGGTTATAGTAGAACCACACTAACAAAATATGTGAAAATGAGAAATGTTTTGGATGATAGTTCAGAAGGTAACTGAGAAATTGTGTGTAGAGCTTCCCATTCTGACAGGATTGAAGATATTGTTAGGAACTTTATTAAAGCTTTTTGGAATGATCATACTCATCCATCATCAAATAGTAGAGATGCTATTAGACACAAGATTGGGCACAATAATTATGATCATAAAAAACATTGGCTATACTTAACATAATATGAGGTGTATGTGAACTTTTATAATAAGTATCCTCATATAAAGATTGGGAAAACAATGTTTGAAAGGTTAAAGCCATATTATGTGAAGATAAACAAGGTTTTTGAAACTTTTTGTTGTCGTTCTCATATTAAATTTGACTCTACTACCAGGTGTTTCAAAAGATGAGAGAAGAAAGTGATGGTTTTCAAAATGTACCTCCTAAATAGGTAAGTTTGTTCATAAAATCCATCTTATATGATAATGCAATTGGACCTCAAATAAATTGCATAAAAGGACTTTGTGAAACATGTGGAAATTTGGCTAAATTTCCTTTGAGAAATGAAGATACTGACGTAAAAAAGATATTAAATTGAAAGATGTACAAGTATGTAAAGTTTCAAAAAAAATTGGGAAAGAATCCACAAGGTTAAACTATGTAGAAGAGAAGATACCTATTGGAAAATTTATGGAAAATTGGTTAAAATTGATACAACTCTACATACAACATGCCTTTTTTACTAAGTGGAAAGCACAACATTTTCAAATATTAAGAGATACTTTCCCACTTGGAACAGTTCTATTAGCATTCAACTTTGTAGAAAATTTCTCTTTTGTACATCAAAAAAGATTTAATTAGAATATTACTTTTCAAATCAAATCACTATTATGGTGCATGTGTGTTATCGACATGCACAATTGGATTTGGATGGTGTTGAGAGTACATATGATGAACGAGTCATTAAAAAATAATATCACTTTTATATTACTGATGATAAAGAGCATGACACACTTTTGTACAACATGGCTTTACAATTTTTTTTGAGAATTTGACAAGCAGGGCTGTAAAAATTGAAAAGCATTTTGTATGGCCACATGGATGTGTGGCACAATTCAAATCATCACAACCATTTTATGCACTATGTAGATATCATAAAAATTACAAAATACCACATGTTCGGAGTTTCTTTGAGTGTGGGTATGGAAAGGGTGAGCATGATCGTGTCAGAGCTTGCATCAAACATGCTCTAAAAAAGCATCAAATGAGTTATTTGGGAGATCATATAGTTGATGCACACGATGTTGTTGAATGGTGTAAGAAACACTTTGCATCAAAAGAGGTCAGCACAGCTTCAGGAATGAACTGAAACATTCCACATAGAGTGTTTTGAGAGATATCAGGTATGTATAAATTATATTTCAAAATTTCAAAATTTAAATAATTTATATATATATACATGTTTGTTCACATAAGTTTTTTTTTTATGTATCTAGGTTGAGGACGTAAGATCAATGCATAGATGCAAGAGGGTAGACAAAATAAGATCTTTTTATTATGTCATGAGTACAGATCGTCGCCTTGGATGGACATTATACATGAGAAATTACTCTTGTTTTTGCACTAAGTGCATTTTGGAAAACTTTGAGGCATGCAACAACCACCAACTTGGATATGTTAGTGAATGGAATTTGGTGTCACTAGTCATTTAGAACACATACGACAAAGATGAGGATGAAAGATTTGAAGACATTCCTTTGATTTCAATTGATTATGATCATATTTTAGGATTGGTTAGAAAAGGTACATGTGTACTTTCAATTATATAAATTTAATGTAAATAAATATAATTTACATAGTTATTTTTAAAGTTTAGTACTTGTCTAGATGAGTTAAATTTAATGATATTTAGTCTAGATAGCTCTAATTTTTTACAAATTTTCCATATAAATTTGATGTACAGGAGATGCTTTTGCAGTCATAGAAGAGCCTAGAAACATAGAAGGTGTTAGTTATTATTTAATGCATTGAATAGAAGAGAGGAATAAGCTAACAAAGCCTGAAACAAGCGATGGAATGTTGTTTCCCATAGGTGAGTTTGAATTTAAATTTATATATACATTGTGTACATGTACATTACCTTACATTAAATATATTATACAAACCTTGAGTGAAAATGTTACATGCACATGTCTTACCTCATGTTCATGTTGTTTACCATGCAGGTTATGTTGTAGTGCAAGGGATATATCTCAAACAAGTCAAAATTGTTCAACATGGGATTCATTTTATTGACTATCAACCTGAGAATAAGGTATATCAATATAGTCACCTAGTAATTGCTACCACCCTACATATTCATGGAGTTCCACATGCATGTGGATGAAAAAAATGGAGACTAGATAGTGATGATCATCAGAAAATATTACATGTTATTGAAGAGTGGGCTGAACCAGAACATTTGAGTTAGATATATCCATGATTTTCAAGTTGAAGTACATGAGAACTTATAGTAGTGTTTGAACTCCATTGTTAGAGTTACTTAAATAATATGTTGATGACGAGTATTTTAAATTTGGTTGGACACAAATTAGTGATTGAAACACATTGATCTTTAAGTTATTTTTAATTTTTATCTATGTTCTTAGGAGATCCAAACTTATAAAATTGAAGTGTGTACATGTTTAAATTTAAACATTTGATCATAATTTGGAGTTTAAGGATGAAACTTACTAAATTTATGACACTTTTTTAAAGGATGAAGTGCTATTTAATTTGTGGTACACTTTTAACGATGTACTATTTAATTAGTGTCCATATAATCCAATTCACCTAGATATTGAATAGATATGTACATATTTAATAGGAGATATGGAAATTTACATTAATTGCACTTGTATCTATATATCCATGTATAATTTTTAACTATAGATCCCATGCTTTAATAATCACATCAAGATGTTACATTTTTAATTTCCTTGTGGCTTTAGCTACATATATAGATAGAAACTATTATAAATTGATTCATGATGTTTAATTTTATACATATGCACTACAACAATTGAAAAGTTTGTATCTATAATATAATAAGTTCTCATAAATTATCTAGGTTTAATAAATAGTACTAAAGGTTAAAACATGATTACTATCATTTATAGAAATTAAATAGAACCTTTAGAATCTAGGTATTTTACTTGTAGTACCTTCATGGGGTGCATATTAGCGCTTGAGTATGAAAAAAGTTATGACTGGATATTGATTGTTGAATTAAATTCAATACCTATAAATTGGTATTTTGCAATGACAATTAAATAAGATTAAGATAATAAATATGACTATTTGTGTGGCTCGACCCATTAAGTTCTCATATTAAATCTAGGGTAAATAGTAAAGGCCTGAAAAGATGATTACTATCCTTTATAGAAATTAAATAGAACCTTTAGAATTTAGGAATTTTAAACTTTGAGTACTTTCATGGGGTACATATTAGGGCTTATGAAAAATTATGAGTGTGGATATATTGATGGTTGAATTAAATTCAAAGTATATTGGAATTTTGCAATGACAATAAAATGAGGTAAAGAAAATAAATATGACTATTTGTGTATCTGAAACTTACTAAATTTGTGACACTCTTTTAAAGGATGAAGTACTATTTAAAATTTGTGGTACACTTTCAAGGATGATGTACTATAAATAATTAGTGTTCAGATTCCACTTTACCTAGATATCATTTATGCACGTATATAAATAATAGGATATATGAAAATTTACATTGCACAAGTGTATCTATATATCCATATAATTTTTAACCATATCCCATTCTTTGATTCAATCACAATGAACTACATATTTAATTTCATTGTGGATTTAGGATTATATAGATAGAAAATTTATAAGAGTGGATATTGATTGTTTAATTAAATTCAAGGTATATTGGCAATATAATAACAATTAAATGAGGTTAAGATAATAAATAAATATATGTGATTCATTCACATAGAAAGGATCTTTCTAGTTCTCTTCTTACAATACATTTGAGGTCTTTTTATAGAACATCCAAAGAATACTTGAAACAATTTGGTAGGTTAGTTTTTATTTGAAACATACACTATCATGTCAAGGCACGTGTGGATCATTTTTTTCCTCATATATATATATAGTGTGTGTGTGTGTGTGTGTGTGTACATGTGTAGTTACATATGTACACATAACATTTAATGTACATTTAACATGTCTAACATATATAAATAATTTACTCATGAGCTCTCTAAATCTAGATATAATGTATAAACACCCAAGTGTAAACATGTACATGTAGATTAACATAAATATTTAAACATAAGAAAACACATTTACATGTCTAGATGAACATAAACATAAACACAAGCAAATATGTACTTGTGTAGATCATGAATATAAACATAAACATAAGCAAACATGTACATCTAGATGAATATTTTTAAGTTCAGTCACATGTATGCATATCATATGCAAATGTATTAGAGATTATCAAATGTAGGTCATAATGTATCAACAAAATAGCAAATGTACTAGATATCATAAAATGTAGGTCATATAATGTTCAACTCATAGATCCAATAGCCTAATTGTCATGTTGACTCCTAGTCAAACGACCCTCTAAATGAGAATCCTGCTTTGATGCATATGTCGAGCCCTGGAGATAAAATTGTACACAATGTGTTAAGCACAATATATATATATATATATATATATATAAAGTTATTTAAGAATGTACAGGTGGGTGCATGGAGATGGGTAGCCAATTTGTGGCCACTTTCAAAAAAAGTTTTGAAAAGTCATAATGCGAGCACATTATAATGCGCTCGCGTTATGGATTGTTGGGCTGAGCCTAAGGCTCGGCCACAACAAGCCCATAACATGAGCATGTTATAACACGCTTGCGTTATGACATGTTAAAAGAAAAAAAAATGAAACTCATTCATTCTTCATTTCAACTGTGTTTTTTGTTTTGCCTCTCGCCAAAACCCCCATTTTTCGCACTTGTATTCTAGGAGGAGGCATTGTGCAAAAATCTTCACCAATGGTTGCTATTTCTTCACAATGATGGTGCCATGATGATGAGGAGGTGTGAGAGGTAAGGATTTTTTTCTTTTTGTTTTGAATTTGTTAGTTCTAGGTTGAATTTGTTAGTTTTAGGTTCATTTGATTTATTTTTTTGAATTTTTAGGAGATGCAAATCAACCTGCAAACCCTCAAAATCCTCAACAAGAAGAGCAACCAAATCCTCAAGAAAAAAATCAACCACAACAACAACCTCCTCCACCAATCACTCAACCCCCTCCTGGCACTCAACAAAATTTAATGAGTGAAATTAAGAACAACAAAAAGGAAATTGAGGATTTAATCAGTAGGTTGAGTGATCCAAATGGTTCAACCTCAAAAAGAATGACCCTAGCAAGTTCATTGAAATATATGTTAAAAAATGTAGATTCAACTAGCAAACAAATAACTAGATGAAAAGATAGGAGGCAGACAGCTAGGGCTTATTATGCGAATAAATTATCATATAAAGATGTAAAGGATTTAAAAATTACAAAAGGTGATTTGTGCTCATTATTCATTGACCCATGCATAAATCAAAATATTACCCTCAATGCGAAGAGGTTTCTTATTCATTGGTGCCACCACTAACAGATTAGGAACAATTTTTATGATAGGTGGTACATGGTGTTTGATTACCCACCATGCAACAATTGTGAAGTTCTACAATATTTCCTTAGGAAACTATACAGTGAGTTCATATTGAACAAAATCCCAAATTATTTTGATATGAGGGACTTCCAGGGGAAAGGTGGGGGATCAGCTCAGAATAGACCCAATGCACAACTAGATCCTACGCGGCAAGGGAGACGAGCTCTCGCTAGGCTTCCTCATGAGCACATTGTTATGCCTTCCATCACGAAGGAGAGTGCTGATGTAGAGACATTGTAGTAAATCAGCACTTTGACCCAGAGTGTCATCCATCATACTAGACCTATTGTACAACGCCATCTATGGGAGTCTTCGAGTGGTGGCCTTCGAACCCATGTGTGTCAATCTTGTGGGGTGACTTGTTCATATGACCCCACCGACACTCAAGAGGCTGCTACACAGGATCCATCTGCAACTATGGAAATGGAGAGGGTAGCTAAAATTTTGCATGAGGCATATGGAATTGATAGTCAGGTAAAAGTTAGCATGTTCATTGAATTTAATTTATTAAATTTCGATTTTGAAATGCAAGATTAACTAATTTCATTTTATGATTTTAATAAAATTGCAAGGTCACAATGTTGAGACTCGATACACCGGCCCTCCACCTACTTATTTTTGCAAGACACCTATTAGTGGGGTATGTAACTAGTAAATAATTATGAATTTATTACATGTTAATAGCATTGTTTTATGAATGGTATTTTAATATGTGATTTTGGATGTTGAGCAGGCTAATACTGGAGGTTTCAAGTGAACACCTCCCAGTGCTAGTGGATTTACTCAAACCTACACAGAGGTAATAGAATAAAGAGTTTAACTAATGAATTGTACTTAATCGATTTGTGTAGTTTATATGCACATCGTTGATTACATTGAATAATATTTTGTTTTATTTTCAGATGTTGCAAGCTGAAACACCTTTGAATATGATTAGGGCAATGGAGATCAGTGTTTCATCTACTATACAATCCTCGATGGCTTTGACAGGGGAGGTATGAGACAAATTCGTAAATTTCAATTTACATTTGTTGTTATAGATGTTAGTTAGTGAAAATCAAAGCATTATTGATTCATAGTTTAATTTCTATTTGGATGGTTTATATAGGGCTTGAGCGCTTGAGCATGGGCATGTGAATATTTACCTCATGGAGAGAGATCATGAGATGGCAGTAAGTGATTATTTTCTCAAATATATCATTTTTTATAATGTAATTTCTATATATTCATGTCTTTACTTCTTATTGTAAGAGTTAAAACTTCACCATGAACTAAACACTAGGAGGAGGAGCAGGAGCACTCCTCAGTCGCAACACAAATGAGTGACAGACCTATCACCATCCGATCAACAAGAAAAAGGAAAGAATTTATTTCTAGAGCATGGAGAGCAATGATATTTCATTCTAGAGCCTTTGTTGTATGCCTACATGGCAGTTTTGTACATATTGTGTATTGGACATATTTGACATTGTATGCATATATGGCATTCTCGTAAGCCTATATGGCTATTTTCTACATATATTTCATACTTATATCAACATATATTGATGTATGCCTACATGGATATTTGGTTAATACAAATATTTTTTATCGATGGTGTCCATATGTGCATTCTAAATTGATGGTTCAATAGATATGAGTTACATGTATTCAAGTGTATACTTTACAACTTATGTGTATACTTTGTGACTTACATGTGTTCTAATGTATACTTTGTGACTTATATTTTTTCATGCGTATACCTTGTATTCGTGCATATACTTTGTATTAATTTGTGTATACTTCAAGGCTTACATGTTTTTGAGTAATTTTGCTTCCCTTATTCACATGTACATGCTTGACTTATTCACGTGTATACTTATTAATTGGTTAGCCCTAGCATTGATCATTGTTGTCCTTCATGGTTTGTCTTGAATATTAATTGATTGATGCTAAACAACTTTATCTAAAATAAAAAAACACATTTTCAATTGGTATTCCATGAAATGATTCATAAAAAGATTCCAATATGTTCTTAATGCATCACCATATAAACACGTTGAAATATTTATGTCAACTTTTTGCAATATTATTTCTTGTATACGAAATGGACTCGGGAGAAAGCAAGTTATAATTTATAATACAAATAATAAATGGACTCAACATTGTCCTAGACCCCCGAATAGGTCTATTTAACAAAGCAACATGCTCTCAATCACTCTTCCAATTGTAAAACACCATTGGGAAGCATTTACCAGTCTGTAAATCCACAAAATCCATAATTTTTAGGGTGTGATTGGCCCTCTAACCCCACTATCCTCTAAACCCTCACTTTTCTCAAATTTCACTAGGGTTTATTGAAAACCCCATATCCAGATGTCATATAGCCTCAAAACCTCTTCCAACACTCTTCATTCTACCCGCACAAACTGAATTAACCACCAAATTATGCCGCCCCTTGACTTTACCCAATTTTACTCCCTCAAACCTCTCTTTTTCATTCAAAACCCCTATATTCCCAATTAGGGCATCATGACATAACATACTTTTGACCTCCCTTGTCCTTGCAGACCATTTGAACACATCAAACTCCACAACCTCACCATAGTTCCAACATATTCTAACTTATTCTCAAGCAATATCTTCTTTTCACCTTGTCTAGCCTTACTTTTAAGGCCTAAATATTGAATTTTGAACAGGGGCAGCGTTATTAATCTCTTCCAATGCCTTTACCAATGTTATTTTCTTTTTCATACTTACATAATTGACTCAAATGACCCCACACTAACTCAAAACTAAAAGCAAGATTACAGAATGGGCTATCATGGCCTTATTTGACATTATAATGACTAAAACCACTGAATTAGACCTTCTTCATCAACTGGAGGAACAAGGTGCTCTGCACCAATGATCATACACTTTTTGTGTGGAATACTTGGACTTCTCAACCATCATGTGTATGTTTCTCTTTTCCATTATTTTGCATGCCATCATGAGGGATCAAGCCGGTTGAACGCAACTCGAATCAATTCTACGTATTTGGGTGCAAAAGAGGACCATGCCTAGTGTAAACCTACTTATCGGGTCGCGTTGGAGTAGTTATTTTGGTCACATGAATTGTAAAATGAAAGTTGCACCACTTTGCAACTTTACACTGCTTCCATTTGACACTTTTTCCATCAAGTGAAAAATGGACACCATAGGAAAACGACTCTGAGATAACAAAAACTGAGAGAGGTTATTGTAGAGGGGCCCAACACAATCCCGTAGGCTTAGACAAAGATTTTGTAAGTATCACAGTTTCTGAGTAATAGCCTGTCAAAGTTTGCTTCCCTTTTGCACTTTGGACCCTTAAGAGATCGATTCGGTTGAATGCAGCTCAAAGTGATTTCACGTGTTTGAGTGAGAAAGAGGACCATGCCTAGCGTAAATATACCTATTCAGATGCATTAGAATAGTTTTTTTGGTCACACGAGTTGTAGAACGAAAGTTGCACCACTTTGCAACTTTGCAATGCCTGTATTTTGACACTTTTTCCATCAAGTGATAATCCATCGCCACGGGAAAACTACTCTGAGATAGCCAAAACCGAGAGAGTTTTTTGTAGAAGGGCCCAACATGATCTTATAGGATCAGACAAGAATTTTCTAAGCATCATGATATCCGATTAATAGCATGCTAAAGTTTACAGCCATTTTGCACTTTGGACCCTTTAGGGATCGATCCGGTGGAACATAACTCGAAGTGATTCTGCATGTTTGGGTGAGAAAGAGAACCATTCCTAGTGTAAAAATACCTATTTGGATGTGTTGGGATAGTCTTCTTGGTCACATGAGTTGCAAAACGAAAGTTGCACCACTTTTGCAACTTTGCACTGCGTGCATTGGACACTTTTTCCATCAAGTGAAAATCTGCCGCCACGGGAAAACCACTCCGAAATAGCCAAAATTGAGAGAGGTTTTTGTAGAGGGGCCCAAATTGATCCTTTAGGATTAGAAAAGAAGTTTCTAAGAATCATGATATCTAGTAACAACATGCTAAAGTTTTTAGCCATTTGGCACTTTGGACTCTTAAGGGATCCATCTAGTTGAATGTACCTTACAGCAATTCTACGTGTTTGGGTGTGAAAGAGGACCATTCCTAGTGTAAACATACTTATTTGAATGTGTTGGAATAGTCTGCTTGGTCACACGAGTTGCAGAATGAAAGTTTCACCACTTTGCAACTTTGCACTGCTTTCATTCGACTCTTTTTCCATCAAGTGAAAATCCGCCACCACGGGAAAACCACTCCGAAATAGCCAAAACTGAGAGAGGTTTTTGTAGATGGGCCCAACACAATCCTGTAGGATTAGACAAGAATTTTTTAAGCATTATGGTATCCGAGTAACAACATGCTAAAGTTTGCAGCCATTTTTCACTTTGGACCCTTAAGGGATCAATCCAGTTGAACGTACCTCAGAGCGATTCTACGTGATTGGGTGTGAAAGAGGACCATGCCTAGCAGGGATAACTTTGGTGGCGAATCTTTGCCAATTGGTGAATTCTAGGAATCAGGCAATTTGAATTTGGCAAATCTACCATATCTGCAGGGTGTTCAAATCGCCAGGAATTCACGGACTATCGGTCCAATGCATGTCCATTCGCCTGCAGTTTTTTTTTATGAGGCATGTTTAGGCAATAAATTCTCCATAACAGACTATGCGTTTCCAATGCACCGATCAATATTTTTGCCTAGAATCCCGAGGAGCATGTCAAAGCCACCTACATATTCACCAATACTATTAAAACAACATTATATGAAGACCCATTTCGCCAATTAAAATTTACAAATAGTTGCTTGTGAAGACCCATTTCGCCAATTAAAATTTATAAATAGTTGCTTATGAGGACCTCTTTCGCCTTGAAAATTTCAAGGTATCATTGTATAAGCACGTGGGATTCACCAAATTTTTAACATACCATTTCAAAATCCCACAGAATTCGCCAAATATGGATTGATATAAATACAATTGAAACTGTTATTTGTTCTTACATGTTTTGTTCGGTTTTACACATTTTGTTCGGTTTTGAGGTTCTACTTCTCAATTCAGAAGTCAGCGAAAGCTGAAAACGTAGACTCAAAGGTGAGTGATCATTTCTTCATACTATTATTAGTTATTAGACTATTAGTTATAATAATAAGATTTCTTTATCTGTTTTCCATTCTTGCTTCAGTCTTAAACATAATTTTAAGTAGGGAATGGGATCTATATTCTCTGTCGGTATGTCCTTCTTAAACAAGAAGACATTTTTTTCCAGCTTTTATTCGAAGTGAGATCAATATGTCAAGCAGCAAGGGTAAGACTCCTAAGCAAGCGGGTAATGAAGAGACTGGGAGGCCATCAAAACACCCAAAATGGGGAGGTACCATACAGTCTTACTTTGGAATTGGCAAAGCTTCTAATCCATCAAATCAAGGTGGAGCTACACCATCAACTCTTCCACCAAATATTATTGAAGATGGAGATACATCATCAACTCTTCTGCCACAGGAAGGTCAAGGTGAGATTGTCATTGTGTTAAATCAAAATGTATCAAATGAGGATGGCAATACCGCAGAAGATGTTCCAAGGGATACCCTGGATAGCCAGAATGAGATAATCGACTTGGATGAGGATGATGTTGGTAGCAAGAAAAGAAAAGGCAAAGAAAAATTGGGGCATGAGTGGGAAATGACAAGGAATTTTCAAATTGGTTGGTTGTCGGAGTACTCATTCCTTGAACCAGTGGGGGTATCAAATGAAAATGATATTGAAAGGGCAACAGAGGTCAGATGTAAGATTTGTAGTTGGAAATGTGGAAGAGACAAGATGATGTAGCTAAAGCTTGACACTATAGAAAAGCATATCGGCAAAGTTTACGAAAAACAAATCATAGACGGAAAGGAACAATCAGTCGTACGATGGAAATCAAACGAAGAATGTCTTCATATTAAGTATGCCGCAAATTATGGAGAGCACAACCATAGAATGTAAAATATTGAAAAATGTGAAGGTACACTTGAGGCTCATTTTGGAAAAGCCATGGCAGCAGCAAATATGTCAAAAACTGTTCAGATGACTATTGTTTTTCATATTTTGTCTAGGGGGCGTCCTATGACAGACCACCCAGAATATTTTGATTTATTATCTTATTTGAGTGTTCCCCACTTTCCCTTCTCACATTGGTCAGTAAACACTGGATGGGAATGGGCGAACTGTCTTGCTGCAGTGGAAAAGAAAGATTTAAAGGAGAAATTAAAAGAGTCAAATTTCATTGCATTATATTTAGATGAAGTTACTGCGATAGACAATACTTCTTGGGTTTGTATGCATTCGTATACTGTAGAACAACATGTTTTCCAAGCTCATCTTCTTTGTGTTCATAAAATGAAGGATAGTTCAACATCGCAAAATCTATTTGAACTAGTCAAGAAATCTTTGAATGAATTTGCAAGTATGGATGAGTTGACAATTGCCAAAAAGTTGGTGTGTGTAGGAGCTGATGGAGCTGCAGTGATGCAAGGTCAAAGGAGTGGTCTTTGCACAAAGTTACAAACTACTTGTGCACCATACATGCTTGGCATTCACTGCATGGCCCACAGAATGAATTTAGCATTCAAAATTGTAAGCAAGTTTCCTACAGCATCAAAAGTTGAAAATCAAGTTCACGAGATCTACGGATACTTCTGTCGAAGTCCCAAAATTTTCCTTGAATTTCAACATTTTGTTGAGGGAATAACACCTAGAAACAAGCTTCTCAAGGATGTCGATACCAGATGGATCTCCCTGCATGGACCAGCGCAATGAGTTCTTTTAGAATATCAATCCTTGATTGGAGTGATGTACGAGCATCGTAGCATAGTAGACAAAGCTCCTGACCTCTTACATAGGTTAAGTGATATAGAGACACTCTTTACTTTAGCTTGTCTTCTCCCCATGCTGGATGAGATGAACAATCTTGTGAAGAAATCCCAAGATAGAACTATGTATATTTATGAATATGCCAATCTACGTAAACTTACATGCTTGGCCCTCAATCATCTATATCTAGATCTAACACAAGAAGGCGCAAATTATTTGAAGTGGCAGAAAATTACTGATTTGAATAATCCTGATAATTATTTATAGTTTAATGCAAGTGGCCACTTATGTATTTGTGTACATGGACATGAGATACCAATGTACCATTGTAAGACAGGCACTGGCAGGCACTCTAGAAAAGAAGTACCTATTAACGAGGAAGATTTTAACGGCATTGTTAAATCTATTAGTGACAATTTGAAGGAAATTGCAAAATCTCTTTCCTCAGAGATTCATGAAATATTCCCTCAACATGAAATACTTTAAGCTATGGGTATTGTGTATCCTCAATTTTGGGTAAACCGAGATAACCCAAAATATTTTCATGATCAAGTAAAAATCTTGGTCGAACAGTTTTCAAAAAAGGTAACATACAATGAACAAATAATAGAAGGAATTTTAGAAGAAAAAAATCTTAGAAAGCAATCTCAGATTTTTGCAATAGCTATGAGGGAGCAGTATAAATCCATGGGCAAGGAGAAGGCCTTTGAACCAGGATCAATAAAAAAGGTTTGGACAAGCTTAGGTCAGAGTGAAATATTGCGTGGTTCGATGTCAGAATATTTCAAACTTGTTGATTTATGTCAAACAATGATATTGGGGTCAGTGGAGGATGAGAGAGTTTTCAGTACATTGGGGTTTTTGAAATCAAAGTTAAGAAACAAACTGGACAAGAATTTGAAAAATTGCTTGAGGATGAAAGGAACATCGTATAATGTCAAAAAAATTCCTTTTGAAAGGGAACTCGCAATCTGGAGGTCCACATGTGAAAGAGGAGGGACTGGGTTGTGTAATACAGGCTCTCCAATTCCAGCAGCCACCGATACTGGTGGTAGTGGCAGCGAGACTGGGCCTGGGACAGATGACAATGATATTGAAATTGACACAAATCAAACAATGAATGTTGAATTTGAGACACAGGTCGAAGAAACTACAAAGCAGTCTCAGAATCAAGATGACTCTTTTACTTTATCTGAAGATGAGGATCGGTTTGAGGACCCTGACTCCATTTGGGAAATGGGAGATAATTAGTAGGTTTTAGGTATTTTTTTTGCACTTCATGAATCAGTTTCCATTGTTCGAAAGTCCAAACTGTAGTTGATGTCTGATGATATTTTATATTGTATTCAATGAACATTGAAATTATGAATCATTGCACTTCATGATATCTTATTTTATATTGCACTCAAGCACTGCATGTCAGCTTGAATCATATTCCAAACTGTAGTTGATGATTTTGTATATTGTATTCAAATAAATTGTGTATCATTGCACTTCAATTTTAGAATATTTTATTTTATATTGCAATCCAAGTCTCCATGATATTTTATATTATATTGCCATTCATGAATCATAATACATATGCCAAAGTCAAACTGTAGTAATGTAGTTGATGATATTTTATAAATTATATAAGATTCAATACCATCGAGCATCGGCCTAACAATGCTTCATCGGTAGAACCCCCATCACAATCCCGCCAATGGCCCGATAAAAATAGCTCACAACCTATTATCGGTATAACAATACTCTATCGGGTTGACTCCTAAGGTGCTCTCCCGATATATCGATAGAGTCAAGTTGTCAACAAAAGTAACCATGAATTATAATTTATGAACATGGGCATGAATTATAATTTATGACCATGGGCATGAATTATCTTATTTTATCAATAATCACAAAAATATACCACACTTTGATTTTATGAACAATGCAAATTGTAGAAATTTGTGTGACAAGATCCATATTATAGCCTACATTCACATTGCATCCATAAATACTAGTATACATATATTAATTAATAATATATATAAAGAATGCTGAAAGTTATCAATACTTAACATTGTTTATTATAATATGAATTAATAAAATATATATAAAAAGCTATTTCTACTATTTATATATATATTAATTAATAATATATATATAAAACTATTTAAGCATACATATCTTAGTTTGTAATTTTAATCCAAAAGTATTTAAATTAATAACTATTTATTGGGAAGCTTTTAATTTAAAAAAATTCGAAAAATAGAAAGAAAAAAAAATTATGTGCTACTGCTTGTTATTTTTAAGTAGCACATACTTCCACTTGCCTGTCATTTTCAATGAAGCTTCAAAAATTTTACGAATAATCTTTTGTTGCTTTCACTATATAACGCTTTTAGCGTAATTAAACAAAATTTGAAATTTTGTAGTGACGTAGTCCTTCCCCCATTCCTAACAAAATTCAATACCATTGGCCTAACAATGCTTCATCGGCAGAACCCCATCATAATCCCGCCAATGGCCCAATAAAAATAGCTCACAACCTAGTATCGATGTAACAATACTCTATCGGGCTGACTCCTAAAGTGCTCTCTCGATATACCAATAGAGTCAACTTGTCAAAAAAAGTAACCATGAATTATAACCATGGCCCATGGCCATGGGCATGAATTATCGAATGCATAAAGTATATCGAGGGAACTATGGTGCATCGAGGAAACATTATCTAGCATCCCACCGATAGAACGAAGGATAGGTGTCCATCGGTGGAGAGGGTGGCTATCAATGAAAGACTAACGTGACATCCCGTGGCGTCATGCTGCAGTGCATTTATGAGCTAGAATTGAAGTGAATTATATCACAAGTTGATCGCATAGTTGTTACAAAATCCTGGAAGATTTCGCTTAGGGCAGAAGCAGAAAGGAAAAAACTTGGAGTTCTGATGCAGAAAAGACCGATGGATTGTGGAGGCTACTCGACGAGACTCACGTAAGTACTTCACTTTCAGACCCAGCTGAGAAGCTATTTTACTCAAAAGCTTAAGATTTAAGTAGTGGAAGAGAGTACAGACAAACCTAAAGCTAAAAAATAGAAAACCGAAAAGCCTAAGAGACTCCTAAATGAAGACCTGATAGATCAATGTCCTAGGTCGGGGCCGAGACCCAAGAGGAGTGCTCAAATGAATCCTTCCATGGATTGATTATGGGACAAACATAAGGGCTTAGGGGATATTTGGACACCGCAACGAGGGTACAACCTCTTCATGTACCATTACAGAAAACAATTTAGGTTCCAACCAGTCTGCAATCCATGGAGGTTGAACCTGGGAAGACTTGTGGTGCCCAATGTGTTTGTGAATGCAGAGCTAATTAAAGCTCTTGCTATCATATATGACCCCAAGAAAAGAACTATTCAGTCACATGGCGGGGGTGACATACTTGTTATTTCTAGGGATCTCATTTCTAATGTCTTTCAGTTAGAGTGTTCACTGAATTTATCATTCACGCTCAAAGATCTCTTGAAAGAGTATCACCACATGGATACCAGCTATAAGAGATGGAAATTACCTTTGCATATGCCCAAGGATGAAGGAGGCCAACTCAGGAGGTTCTCTAGCAGTGAAAACCCTCCTTTCCATGAAGATTTGTTCGAAGAGTATTTCCGATACACCTATTATTCAGCTAGTCAGGTTTTGGGAGTAGGGGTTCTGCCTCTCATGTCGATTTCCCTAATGGTCTTAGTTGCAGACATACAAAGAAAGGATGCCAGGCCATTTGATTATGCTAGCTACTTGGCCAACGCCCTACATCGAGGGCTCGAAAAGATTAAAAATAATAGTGATAATATTAATTTTGAACACTATTCTTTTCTTGTGCAATTGCTATTGTACGAGGGACAAGTCAGAGGGGTCTGGAGTGAAGAATTAAGGATAAAAGATACAAATGAAAATGGAGATTTTAAACCTGTACAAATGTGGACTTCATTGTGGGACAGCCGATTTGGTAGGTCTCATTACCTTTATTTTGAAGATTTTTTGTAAAACCATTGATGAAGTTGCTGGGGTATCCGTGCAACTATAACCTATCCCCAGAAGTACAAAGATTTCTAAGACCAAAGGAAAATGACCAGAGAAATAAAGTGAATCATAACTAGGGAGACTGGTATGTTTTCCCTGATTGTATAGTGATAAGGGTTTATGGGTTAGAAGGGGCTCCACACTTGATGCCACGAGTAGTTCTTGACTGAATTGCTTTTTTAGAAATTGTGAGGCAATTGGCAAAATCTGATTCCAAACACCTCAAAGGACATAGCAAACAATCAATTATGCCCAGCACCTTATGTTTTGGAGACTTTACAGTGGTTGCCAATGAAGGATATTGAGAAATTGATAGTAAATTAGCATAGTACAACCTACCTCTAGGTGATGTAAGGAAACAATTTGATGTAGAAGGGTTTATTCACAAGGTGAGATTATCGCAGGGGCTATCAGGTTATGAACATTTGTTCTCAATCGAAGATGTCATAAGAAACCATGATGAGGCTTCCACCAAGGAAAGAATGGCTGCCTATAACAAGATTATGCTTGCAGAGGAATGGAAGAGGAAAAATGTCCCATCTTATTCAAAGGAATTTGGTGAGATACAGGATCCTTTAACAAGAATTGAGCAACTCATCGCTCATGTCAATGAACTGGTAAAGGATGTTCCCCTAGTTGTTTTTGATGCACCTCATGCAACCTATTCAGGAGTACAAGCTAAAGACATAGAGCCCTTGGATTACATACCTTCATAGCCTACTCCTGAGGCATGTTTTTCTGTAGATACTGATATAAGTGAAGAAGAGCAGAGTGATGAAGAGGGTGAGCAGGTCAAACAAATTAGTGCTCCTCAGATTGCACAGTACAATCCCCCTCAAGAGTAGAATATTGTAAGATTTGAGGCATCAAATGAACTATCTGATGATGTGAGGGTCATGGCTAGACAACAGTTTATTTCTTATTGTGATTTTGTTAAATCTTCTGAATTTAAATCATTTGTTTATGAATATAAAGGTAGAAAAATGAGACAATAGATACAGGATATCACTCCTGAACATGACGCAACCGCTCTAGAGGAATTGAAAAGGGAGGTAGAAAAGGAAATGGAGTCCATCACTCCTGAAAGAGGTAGGGAATTTCTTCAAGAAGCTGGAGTGTTGCTCCTTCCAGGGTGGGATATTAGCTCTTCAATTGTATTTGATAGCTTCAGAAAAAGAGGGTATACGACAATGAACTTAACAGAAGAAGCAAGTGACAAAATGTATTCAAGATCTGGGTACAACCCAGACAAAGCCACCTTGCTTATTTGGTCATTGTATCCCCATGATAAAAGACCTACAATAATTAGTAATCCAAACCAAGTGTTTGGTCATCTCTTGGTTCAACGAGTAGTGGATACCAACCCTATGGAGACAACAGAATTGAACATAAATGTGGCAAAATTTACCAAAGCACAGATCAATAAACTGATTAAGGAAAATGACAAACTGAAGAAGGAGCTAACAAATCAGTAAGAAAAAACATTTTCCTCCTCCACATCAGAGTTGTACTCCCCGTGGCTTGAAAAATATAAGAGAGTGCTTGATGCATTGGCTGATGCAGCCTACTGGAAGAATTGCCATCTGAAATCCCAGGGGAAATGCAAAGAATTGGAGAAAGAAGTGAAAACCATCAAATATAACACTGTATCTGAAATGATAAAAGAAAGGTTCGATAAAATTATGAAATGTGCTATTGAATATTGGGAAGTATTCAATCAGACACGCATTGCATTGGTGGAGAATGAATGATTGCAGCCTAGAATGATGGAGAAAAAAAAGGAGCTTGTAGATAAGAATGCCATGAAAGGACAAATATTGCTGACATATAACAAGTTAGTAGAATCACATAACGAATATCATAATAGGCTTAGGGTAGATTTTGACTGCTTTGATTTAGTCCCACTCCCAACACTTCATTTTGGCATTAGAAACCCGCGAGAATTTGATGATTGGAAGGAAGAGCTTGATGGGCTTCTGACTACTGCGTTGCAAGAAATAAATGACGAGGATATGGTTTTACAAAACAGTCATAAGCAACTCAAAAAAATAATGTCTCTGGAATATGATATGAAAGAGGCGATCTCTAACGTGGACACCTATGCTGAATGGGAGTACATCCATCACCTCTCTATAGTCAATATGTCTATTAGCCAAACTGTAGATTTGTCAGAATCAGACCCAATGAGACAACCATCACATTCAGAGGAAGAACGCCAACCAACAGCATGATGAGTGCCCTATCGTGGAGTAGAATCCTTGAACAGATCTTAGGTGGTCAGTGGTCATGGGCTTCTCCTTGGATATTAACGGATCGGTGCATTCACCAGCGGCTTTGTTTTATTTATAATTTGAGTTATGTTTAGTTGTCAAAACGTCATGACTTTTTGCAAGGGGTTTGTAGCTTGTTTCCTCTCATATATAAGAGAGATCAAGACCCCAATAGGAGATCAATGGATCATCACATCATTTTTAATTAGACTTTAGAGTAGAAAATAGTAAGAAGATAGATAATAGATTGCACCAATTTGCCCATCCATCTCATATCATAAACTATTTTTATAATGCATATCATTTGAACTTTGAAGATCAATACAATGGAGAAGGTTACACATATTTACTGATTTGCTTTTGAGTGTTCAACTATTGTGGATTCATATGCTTATAAGTTATTAACTTATTTGGCTATCTCCAAAGTGGTTGTTTATGTTATTCAAATTGTTTATGTTATTCAATTTATCAGTACATTGAATTTGAATTCTTCAGGAATAGGGGCTGTGACCATGGGCTTTTAGATTTATTTATGGACATGATCATTGATCAAGTAGTAATGTGGGCCACAAAATGGATCTTGTCACACAAATCCCTGCAATTTGTGCTAATCATAAAATAAAATGTAGTATATTTTTGCAGTATGTGGGATGTGGGTGAGGTGTAAGTTGGTGGATACTGATCAAGATTTTTAGTCAAAACATAACAGAAGCTAGCAGCTCAACATCCATAACTTATAAGCTCTAGCTCTACCAAGAAGTAAATATAATGAGCTAACAGTTCAACATCCATAACTTGGAAATGGAAGCTCTACCAAGAAGTAAATATAATGAGCTAACAGTTCATCACTAGTTCAAATGATAAAATAAATAATACAGAATCCAGATAATTGAACATCATCACATTACTGAAGTCTGAATTTGAGCTTTTTAATTGAATTTCACATGAAGGAGTACATATTGGTATTGGCAATGCAAAATCTTGCCAATGCCCAAAGACAAGTCTACACAGAGCTAAGTTGAAACTTCAAAACTCATATTATCAAAGATTGAAAATAATAAATCAAGTCACTGTATCAACTTTTCTAGCAACTTCCACTCTTCAGGTGGTGGAATTGCCATTTGCTCTAACTGATGTTGTTTGACTTGAAGTTTTGTTAACATTTCTTGATTGTAATTGGAAATGGAACCTATCTTGAATTCTTCAGTCAATTTTTCATTCAAGGTTATTAGTGTTCTAATGGAATCCAAATAGTTCACATCTTGGTTCTGAGGAAACTGATCCAAATCAATCTTCCTTGCACCTTCCATGTTCTTTCTAAAAGCATCCTTTCCAATGAATCACTCATTTGTGTCAAAAGGCTCTTAAAAACCAAGCTCTGTGAAGTTCCTTACCTTTTCATCCACCACCTTCATCTTGTCTGCAACCAAATGCAAATATTCCTTTGTTCCAGACATTCTTGAACACTTTTTAATGATAGATGACAACTTCATTGAGGTTTCAATCCGATTAGTAATCCCTTTTGATTTTAGATCATTGTCACTGGCTTTGTAGACTATTTGTAGAACTTCATTTGCAGATTTCTCTAATTCCAGCACCTTTTTGTTGTCCACTAAATATTTGTTGAGCTTCTTATAATGTTGTCTGGTAGCATCAATCAATTGAAACATGTCACACAAATGATCAAACCTCTGCATTATTTCATCCCAGATCTTTTGTTTCATATGCCTCACTGTATCTCTACAAAATGCAGATAACTTATTTTGAGAAGACTTAATTTCTTCTTTTGCTTCCGTCAGCTCTGTCTCCAATCTTTCATTTTTTTTTCTTTGTTTCTCCAAAAAAATTTCCCACTGTGCATTTCCATTCGCAATGTTTAGTCTTAATTTTTCTAAAGTGGATTTTTCCTCATCATATTTCTTGTTTCTCTCATCTAGCCTTCGCTTCAGGTCATTCACTTCTATCTCATTTGATTTATCCTCATTGCTTGCTAATGTAGAGGCAGATTTTATTATTCTTTTTTCTAATTCATTGCTCTTGTTATCTATTGCTTTCCTCTTTGCTTTCTCACTTGCTAGGTCTACTTGTAACTTTTCTATTTGGGTCTGCAACCTTTTCTTCTCTCTATCTTGCTTTAGCAATGATGTGTAAACCAATTCATTGTTCTTCTCTGATACATTAATTTTGTCAGTATTTTTCAGGCCAGAAAAATCCAATTGAAAATTGGTTACCTGGTATTCAGATCGATCCATCTGATTTGTTGGTTTGTTTTGAACTATGGGAACAACAATTGTGTACTCCATGATTTCTTTATTTGTGTCAAATGTGGGTAATACCATGGTTGTTGCAGTCTCTGAAGTTACAACAGACGCACTCTCCATCAGTTGCTTCTTTTCTTTTTTATTCAAGTCTGATTTCTTTTTAAACTCTTCAATGAAATCATAACCTGGGGAGGCAGGAACAATGGAATGCTTGAATGGTGAAGTAAATAGGAGTACTTGCAGTTGCTAATGATGTCGCACCCACACTAACCTGATTTGTGGGAGTTTCTAGAAAGAACTCCTTTGTGGTACTAGTGGATCCACTGATAGTGTGACTTTGACCTGTCAAAATCCTTTGCCTCTTTTGATTGCCTTGATCACCTGGTGTTTCTGTGGTATCTTTTTTTGTTTTCCTCTTAGTATTGTGTGTAATTTGTTGTTGTTGCACATGTTGACCACTACTAGTACTACTACCCATACCATCACCACCAATGGAACTCCCATTTGCACTAAGTTGTCCACCAAGGGCATGTCCTAGTTGTGATTGTATTTGACCATGAGGATGAGGACTAGAAGCTCTAACAAATTGATTTTGTCTTGTATCCCCTTGGTCTACTTTTTCACCTCCAAGCCCAATGCCAGATTTATCAACTGTTTTTCTATGCTCAAAACTTTGTATTGTCCAAGGGCCTCTACCTTGTCCTTTGGACCCCAAAGGACCACCTTCATAACCAATTTTTTCAAGTATGGCTGCTCCTGAAGTATATGTTGAAGCATATTCTGCTTTTGCGGCCTCACTTAAACCAGGTTTGTAATTGGCATGGTTTTGTTCTTCTTCTTCCATATCAATATCATCATCAGATTCATCACGTCCATCAGGATGCCCATGCTCTATATTCCACAATTTGCTAAATTCTTCATCTTCTTTGTTATTATCATACTCTTCAAGAGCTCTTGGATCACCTAGGTCCTTCCTCATAGACCAAAAGGTAGTAATTTTGTATCGTGGCCATTTTTTATCTATAAGTTTCATCTCTAGAGAACCTGGAATTTTTACTCTACTAGATGGTTTATCACTTTTTACATAAAAATTTTTGTATGTCCTAATTGTCTTTTGGTGCAATGCCATAATTTCTGCTGACAATTGTTCAAAAGAAATACCATTCTCAACAACACTTTTCTCCATTGCTATTTTGACCTCATCCCAAGAATCCTTGTTTCTCAATTTTTCAAGCAAGGGTTTACTTTGATGTTGAATTCTATTTGCAGCATTCCTATTGGCCACAATCATTGATTTAATGATGTCACATGGATCATACTACCAGTGACAGATAGGATCAAAGTCAAAAAAATTTAAAAGATTATGTGCCACACTAAATGCTTTTCTCTCGAATGTGAACCCTCCACATGAAAAAGGTAAAGAAGGAAATAAGGTCTTCTTTTGCTAATTGAGAAAGTGTAGTTCATCAGCACTCTGCACCTGCCTTACATATTCCAATGCAAAAACCCTTTCTATCACATGTATTGGAAGTTTGTATGGTTGTACTCCAGATCCATAAAATCTTAGCACATTATATTCTTCCATTAAGTACCAATCAGCCAATTGTATTTCTTTTCCTAGTTGCATGTAGTTTCTACATGACATTGGCAATCTAGGCATTGGATTATTTGTAATTACTTAATGCAAGTGAGCCAAAAAGTAGTCTACAAAATGACTGTAGTTCCTTCGAGAATCATGCATCCTTATCTTATTGGTCCATTCATATACTAGAGCCATTTTTTTTTCCTCTGCATTACTGTAGGGCTGAATCTGAAGCTTGTTGGTCTGAAACATTCCTCTAAATTTGAATAGAAAAAGATAGCACAAGTAGGTTGTGAACCTAAATGTCTTCGTGGAACCTGCTTTAATCATTAAAAATTGTTTATGCATGGATTCTACAATGTGTTGTGTATAATTATATTTGACATGTTCTTTAGTATAATGGATATTATATAGCATTTCAGGGAGGCTTGCACCCACTTCCAAATTGCTATCCAGACCGAGGCAAAATGCAAGCATGGAAATAGTATCCTGAACCCATGGTTTAAAAAAATCCAAATTATAAGGAGGCTTATGATCACCTTTCAATTTGTTTCTATCCTTAACTATTTGATTTAAGAAATCATTTTTCAGCCTTTCTTGCACTGCTTCATAATCACTAGCAAGATTTTCTAGGTCAATGTGGTGGTTTCCAAATTCTTCGGTTGTAAACCCCAACACTTTTCCAAGTTCTTCTGTATTAATGGATAACAATTCTTCTTGGTTATCTTTATTAACAATTGCTCTTTTCTTATCATCATAATTTTCGGCACAAACCATGATAAATTTTGGGCAAGGGAAAACTTCATGTAACATCATGTGCCCTAATCCAGTTACCCATGGTGCACTGATACTATCAACTTCTGTTTTCTTTGCAGCCTTATTCTGAGATGAAAATCTCAGTTCTGAGGTACGCCTACCATAGATTTTAGGATCATAAATATCATGGTACCCATCGGTGAAACTTGGGGTTTTAAGCAATTCTGCATAATGCATTTTTTATTGGACATTGTTGTAGTGGTACTGGTGGTAGAGATGCTTGTACAAATGTGAAGTTGTGTAATTTGAATTCCCTAATAAGTAATACCTATTAGTCCTCCTTAATTTTAATGAATTATTGAGTCTCTAAAGTCTAAAACCAAACTTCAAACTTTGACAAAATAAGATTTTAAGAAATGTCAAATGATGAAAGTTGAAATGTAGCCGCAGGAATTCTTTCACTTACCCAAATTATGAGTCCCAATGCTTGAAAACTGGAATGGTGTTGTTGGAAGTGGAACTGTGGAATCCAAAACAGGGTGGTGCACTGCAATGAGCAATCTGAAGATTGAAGACTTTAAAAATCACTGTATAATTGCAAAGTGCAAAGTGCTTTAAATGTTTTTTTTCTCGTAATTGGAACGTAAAAGTGAATGGCATGTCTTAGGAGTTAGGTGTACAAGACTACAAGTTGTAAATTATTCATCGTTGATCTTTTAAAATCTAACGGTTATAGGGTGATTCTGGAGGTTTAAGTTGGGAAGCCCATCGCTCTATGCATGTCATTACGGAATGCAACTACAACCATACATCAAATTTTCATCCAACAGTTGAAACTTGAGTAGTTAATGATATTAACTTTTAAAATAAACATTAATCACTTGACAGTTGACACTTAGCAATACAAAGTGTTTTAAATGCTTTGTTTCTCGAAATTGGAACATTAAAGTGAATGACACGTCTTAGGTCTACAAGTTGCAAATTCTTCACCATTGATCTTTTTAAATCTAATGGTTATAGGTTGATTCTGGAGGTTTAAGTTGGGAAGCCCATAGCTCTGTGCATGTCATTACGGAATTTGATGGTCTATTAAATATTTGACCATTTTTTCAATTTTAGACCGTATATTATAGCTATAAATTTATTAGACCATATAGTTTGACTTGCTATATTTTTATTAAACCGTAAAAAATTATTATATAGTATTTTAATTTATAATATATATCATTTTATAATTTTTATTATAAAAAGAAAATAGAATATAACTTTTTTGAATATTTTTAATATGAATTTAGAAACTTTTGACTTTTTTATAATAGCTATCATTTTTTATATTAATATATATGATTTATAATATTATTATAAAAATATATATTAATTTAGAATCTTTTCAAAATAAAACATAATTATTTTTAATTTTTAGAATATATTTAACAAGATTTATTTTTAATACGATTTTAGAAACTTTTGTTAATTGTTAATTATAACAGTAGATTTTTATATTTATCACTAATAATTATCATTGTTTTCTAATTTTTCAAGATAATCCATTTATAAAAGATTTTATATAAAAATTCGTAAATTAAACAATTTTTTTGATAGGCATTTAAATGACCAAACCGTCATAAAATTTTCATATTGATTGTTTGCTATTGTCATAATCTTAACCGTTGATCTTTCTAAATCTAACGGATATAGGGTAATTCCGGAGGTTTAAGTTGGGAATCCCATCACTCTGTTCATTTCATTACGGAATGTAACTACAACCATACATCAAATGTTCATCCAATGGTTGAACTTGAAACTTTAGTAATTTACTAATTTATGATATTAACTTAAAAAAATTAACATGATACATGTGTTTTAAAGTCAATACCATAGGCATCAGCCTAACAATGCTTTATCGGTGGAACCCCCATCAGAGCCCCGCCGATGGCCCGAAGACGAAGACTCATAACTCATAATATTAACTTTAAAGTTTAAAAATAAACACTAATCACTTGATAGTTGACACTTAGCAGTACAAACTACAAAGTGCTTTAAATGCTTTGTTTCTCGAAATTGGAACATTAAAGTGATTGACATGTCTTAGGTCTAGACTCTACAAGTTGGAAATTCTTAATCTTAACCGTTGATCTTTCTAAATCTAACGGTTATAGGGTGATTCCAGAGGTTTAAGTTGGGAAGCCCATCGCTCTGTTCATTTCACTACGGAATGTAACTACAACCATACATCAAATGTTCATCCAACGGTTGAACTTGAAACTTGAGTAATTTACTAATTTATGATATTAACTTAAACAAATTAACATGACACGTGTGTTTTAAAGTCAATACCATAGGCATCGGCCTAACAATGCTTTACCGGTGGAACCCCCATCACAACCCCGCCGATGGCCTGAAGGCAAAGACTCATAACTCATAATATTAACTTTAAAGTTTAAAAATAAACACTAATCACTTGACAGTTGACACTTAGCAGTACAAACTACAAAGTGCTTTAAATGCTTTGTTTCTCGAAATTGGAACATTAAAGTGAATGACACGTCTTAGGTCTAGACTCTACAAGTTGGAAATTCTTAATCTTAACCATTGATCTTTCTAAATCTAATGGCTATAGGGTGATTCCAGAGGTTTAAGTTGGGAAGCCCATCGCTCTGTTCATTTCATTACAGAATGTTACCACAACCATACATCAAATGTTCATCCAACGGTTGAACTTGAAACTTGAGTAATTTACTAATTTATGATATTAATTAAAAAAATTTAACATGACACATGTGTTTTAAAGTCAATACCATAGGCATCAGCCTAACAATGCTTTATCAGTGGAACCCCCATCATAGCCCCGCCGATGGCTCGAAGGCGAAGACTCATAACTAATAAGTTGCGCTCTCAGTCCTCGATATACCGATAGAATCAACAAAATTAAGCACATCGTTGTAACACATAAACATCGGTGGAACGATTGATTGCATTCCCCCAATGGCCCAATATAACCATGAATTCTCAAGTGCATATTGCATAGAGTTTATTACTTAATTTCTCAAAAGAAAAAAAAACTGATTTGAATATATTAAATTATTAATAGACAGTGACACTGAAGTTCCGAACTCAGAAAACAACTCTTTACTCTTAAACGTAAATGAATAACGAAGATTCAATTAATCAAGATTCAAGAATAGCACAACACAGCCATTTATTTTATTGCAACTAAATTTCAATGTCACATTATTACATATCTTTTTATAGACGAGTAGCACTGTAGCTCCTATTTTGTATAAATAGCATATGTTAGTGTGTCACTTTATTACTTTACATAGACAAAATTTAATAATTTATTCCAAGTTGTTTCTCGTTATAGTGGATTACAAATTGATTCCAATTTCCAAGCTTTGTTGCTGAAAACCTAATACACATCTATCTCTAAAAGTAAATGTGGCTCTGAAAATAAATTCATGATTCCAAGCTTCTGCTAGTGGATTTGCCAACCATGTTGGGAAAAAGGGGTTCCAATCACTCCTGGGGAAATGGGAGCCGTGAAGATACAAAATGTACTTATTCCCTTCGAGAACCAGAGTTGTACAGAAGATGAAAAACAAATGTCTCTTTGAAAATAAATGCATGGGGCTTGTCTGGACGACCATGCTGGGGAAATGGGAGCTGTTAGAATACAGAAGGAGAAACAAATCTACTCCCAACTTTTACCTACAGCCTCTATGCATTCAGATAGCACTTATCTCCATCAAAGCTCCTCATCCTGGTTCAAAACCCATCTGAAAATTCAGGTTAACCAAATCAACTTCTTTCCAATTCCACCCATTCTGAACTTGAAGGAAATTCGTCTTTTACTGATTACTCTGTAACTACATAATTGTAGGTAGGAGAATTTACAGTATCCCCAATACTACATCATCTTCTTCGTGAATCCTTATTAACCCTAGAAAATAAAAACCCTTATGGCACTATCTACTAATCACTAAATCACTATCCCTATTTATGGGCCACCAGTGCCGCTACCAGCCTGTATAATTAAAATTTCTAATTTGATTGACGTCTTGCTACGTGCCAACTTGAACTCTACCTCAAGCTGACAAGCTATCAAAATCACTCATTCAAACGATATGAAATCATTACAAATCTTGTTTCATTAAAGCTATGAGTTGTCCAAGAAATTGCTTCGGATGTTCATATCACATATGGCATTAATTGCCGCCACTGCCACTGCCAACCACACTTTCTTCAAAAAGATTGAGAATTTAAATGAAATGAAATGTACAACATCAAGATTCGAGGCATTGAAAAGAGTGAATGAGCGATGAATTAATCTGAACACAAAGTCTCAGAGATGAAAAAATAAGCATTCTGAATTTGACCTAACACTAACAGATAAACATTGAACAATTATCATGAAGAAACACAATTCATTCATAATTAAAAGGAAGCATTGATAAATACAAAGATTTAGAAATATATTATTTTATCTCTCTAATGCCAAAAATGTGGTTTCACAGACCTGTCACCCCACACCCTGTACAATCAAAATTCAAAAAGCGCTCAAAAGCTGAAACTACGCCCCCTTATCATTATGTGTCACAAATTCACAATTCACTAAAGGATTCATGTATGTTGTTAAACTGTTGGAGGTTCCGGGACTCTGTACAGTTCCAATCATTTCCATAACAAAATTATGAAATTCAGCGCATTCTTCTTCTTCTTCTAAAACAAAAATTACCCTATTGTACTCGGCATAGCTGGTTTTCTCTTTCCACGCCACTGAACGTAGCTGGGAAATGATGTCGAGTTGCTCTTCTTCAGGCCAATTCAAATTTGGTTGCATGAAGGCCACAATTTCATCTTCCCATACCCTAATATCGGCTAGAAGTACCATTTTGAGGAAACTCTGAGTATGGAGTTCAAAATGCTGCCACCTTTCCTCGTATGCAGGCTCACTTAACTTTACCAGCAGGAAGTGACAATCTGCTACTAAATCCATTTCTCCAAACTCCTTAATACCTTATTTAAGATCTATCCTTTCAGAGGATTTAAAAGATTACGTTAAATCTATCCAGTTGGTGTTTGAGAAGACATCCCTTAATGGCATCGTACAATTCATTAAATGAGTTGTCACTTTGAAAGTTGTGCATCCCGCCGAGGTCACCCAATCGCTGAGAAACAGAACTTTATAACCATTTGTATGGTAATAAAATCTCAACCATTGATTTCTAGAAATCTAATAGTTCTAGCTATATTCCGGAGGTTTCAAATCGCAAGTCTAGTGCTTTAGAGATTTACTTCCGGAATGCAACTACAGTCGTGCATCGAACGGCCCATAGGATTTTTATTTTGCCACTGGATTTTCTTATTATTTTGAGATTCATTTTAATTCGCCAATGAAAATATACTTTTTGCTTTGAAAAAAGGTTTTAATCGCCAATGGAAAAAAATTTCTGGTTTGAAAAACAGGTTTATTCGCCAATGAAAAATATTTTATTCGATTTTAAAAAATTGCAATTCGTCACGATTTTCCATAGACTTCCAAGGATTATAAAAGATTCGCCAATGGGGATTATTTTTTTTTCTCAAAAAACGAAAAAAATCGCCAATAAAATTAATATTTTTCATCGAGAAGTATACAAGATTCGCCAGGATTTTACACCTACGCCGAGGGGGGGGTTTCTTAAATTTATCCTTGATGCCTAGTGTAAACATACCTATTCAGATGTGTTGGAATAGTTCACTTGGTCACACGAGTTGCAAAATCAAAGTTGCACTACTTTGCAACTTTGCACTAATTGCATTGGACACTTTTTCTATTAAGTGAAAATCCGCCACCACAGGAAATCCACCCTGAGATAGCAAAAACTGAGAGAGGTTTTTATAGCGGGGCCCAACATGATCTTGTTGGATCAGACGATAATTTTCTGAGCATCATGGTATCTGAGTAACAACATGTTGAATTTTGTATCCATTTAGCCCTTTGGACTCTTAAGGGATCGATACGGTTGAATGTACCTCAGAGTGAATCTGCATGTTTGGGTGCAAAAGAGGACCATGCCTTGTGTAAAAATACCTATTCAAATGCATTAGAATAATTCGCTTGGTCACATGAGTTGCGGAACGAAAGTTGCACCACTTTGCAACTTTGCATTGCTTGCATTTGACACTTTTTCCATCAAGCGAAAATACGCCGCCACAGGAAAACCACTCTGAGATTGCCAAAACTAAGAGAGGTTTTTGTAGAGGGGATCAACACAATCCTATAGGATTAGATGAGAAATTTCTAAGCATCATGGTATCCGAGTAACAACATGTTGAAGTTTACATCCATTTAGCACTTTGGACTCTTTAGGGATCAATCCGGTTGAACGTACCTCAGAGTGATTTCGTGTGTTTAGGTGTGAAAGAGGACCATCCCTAGCATCAAAATACCTATTTGAATGCATTAGAACAGTCCGCTTGGTCACACAAGTTGCAGAATGAAAGTTGCACCACTTTGCAACTTTGCAATGCTTGCATTTGACACTTTTTCCATCTAGTGAAAATTTTCTGCCACAATAAAACCACTCTGATATATCCAAAACCGAGAGAGGTTTTTGTAGAGGGGCCCAACATGATCTTGTAGAATTAGATGAGAAGTTTCTAAGAATCATGGTATCCGAGTAATAGCATGTTGAAGTTTGCAGCCATTTACCACTTTGGACTCTTAAGGGATCGATTTGGTTGAACGTACCTCAGAGCGATTCCACGTGTTTGGGTGTGAAAGAGGACCATGCATAGCGTAAAAAAACCTATTCGAATGCATTGGAAAAATCCGCTTGGTCACATGAGTTGCAGAACAAAAGTTGCACTACTTTGCAACTTTGCACTACTTGCATTTGACACTTTTTCCATCAAGTGAAAATTCACCACCATGGGAAAAACACTTTGGGATAGCCAAAACCAAGAGATTTTTTTGTAGAGGATCCCAACGCGATCCTATAGGATCATACAAGAAGTTTCTAAGCATCACAACATCCGAGTAACAACATGTTGAAGTTTACATCCATTTAGCACTCTGGACTCTTAAGGGATCGATCTGGTTGAACATACCTCAGAGCAATTCCACATGTTTGGGTGCAAAAGAGGACCATTTCTAGCGTAAATGTACCGTGCCTGGCATAAATATACCATGTACTTAGAATAAGATCAATAAAACTCATTGTTTCCTTGCATTTTTCTATATTTTTACCAGAAATATGATGTTTCCTTCAACTGTACGATTCCGTATAGGGTGATTGTGTTCTCTTTTTCAATATATTTGTGTTTCCACAGACCCAATACATATTTAGAAACCCATTTTTATGTTAGGGTGCTTATTTGGTGAAAGGGAATAAGTTTTATGGGGTTTGTGTTGCTACCCTTGTAGATTTTGATGGAAAAGGGCATGAAAAATGAGGTTTCACCCTAGGGTTTGATAAAATATTGCATGTAGAGGTTGAGTGATTGTTTTTTGAGTTTTTTCAGGTTATTTTAAGAAGGTTTGAGGTGGTGGCATGTTTTTTTAAGGTGTGGAACCATTCCTTTCGATAAACCCTCCTCATACTAGCATAAAATAAGGGTTTTGTGGTTTGGCATGGTGGAGTGAGTTTCTCCTGAGACAAATTGTGGATTTGAGGTTTTGGATACATGATAATTGTTGCCCCAACAATTTTAGGGGATTTTTGAATGTTTAAAGGTATGTTCCTTTGTAAATTAGGCCTAGTTAGCCTAATGAGGACAGTGAAGAAGGTCATTTTTGATGCACATGTTCCAAGACAGTCACTATTGATTTTGAAGTATGTGTTGTAACTCAATAATAGCTATCTAGATCAGTCATTTTTTTGTGAATTCATTAGAGAAGTTTTCTTCAAAACACAACTTGGAGCCACACTTTTCACTTGGAAATTCATCATAAAACCTTGTAGCAACAACTCCACCTTTTTTTCTTGAATTCCCCTGCATAGATAAACACACACACACCTAAAACATCATAATAATAACTTACTCCACTGATCTAAACTATAAAATTTGGAGTAGTCATTATTGGTTATCTAGACTCTCAAAACCCCAATCTTGAGGGTTTATAGACCAGGTTGGGAAAAATCAATTCAAACTAATGATAAACTCAATGGATACCCTCCTAAATAGATTCAAATGAAAGATACTTCACTATTATACCTTAAACAACAAGATTCAATGCCTTAAACTACTGTATATTCCATACAAGTTAATGAACAACTGGAAAAACTTATAAAATCACTAAAATAGGGACTTTATTGATTGTAAATCTTCAAGAATACAAAAGATCTTTTTTTTGCTCGACCTTACATGATTTATATCACTTCTCTAATCACCTAATGACCTCTTTTAGAATTTTAATACATTACATATGACCTTCACATGACCTTTTTCACATTTTTTACATTTCAAAATTCAAATTTTGTAAATTTTCCTATTGAAGGCATTCAGAGAACAAGGTGCTACTGCACCAAACATGAACTCCAAACTTACAGTATTTGAGTAAATCTCATTACAAGTGAATCTCATTACAAGTGAGTCTCATTACAATGTCTTAGGTACTTCGTTCTCATAGATATTTTACAATGTCACTCATACATTTGAGATTCTCTTTAAATGTCTACATCATAGGTGCTCATTATGAGGTTAACTTCAATTGAGTAACTTGAGATTCCCTCGCTAAGTTTCACACGTTATTTTATAATGGCTTGAAATCATAATTGAGATTTGTCAAGATCATCAAAATAAGGATGTTGCATTGCTTTTTTGGCTGAGATTTTCTTTGATGGCTCATAAATCAGCATTTTCTGCAACAAGAGACCAATAAATTTTTAGTAGTTTACTTGCAAATACACAAAGTAAAAGAGAAAAAGAAAGGGCATCCAAAATGGAAATGAAATGAAAATAGATGGAAGGCACTTTTAGATAGGCATCCAGGTCTCACAACTTAGTCACTCCTGGTCATACATCTTCACTGGTAATTCCAACATACCTATTGCACACAACACCTCTCCTGAATAGAGTAAGTTGAAATTTGAGATGCTCTTATAATGTCTACATCATAGCTTCTCATGATAAGGTTAACTTCAAATGAATAACTTGAAATTCCCTCACCAAGCTTTGCACACACTTTTCTAATGGCTTAAAATCATGATTGAGATTTGTCAAGATCATCAAAATAAGGATGTTGCATTTCTTTTCTCGCTGATATTCTCTTGGATGGCTCATAAATCTGCATTTTCTGCAAGGGGACACCAATCAATTTCTAGTAGGTTACTTACAAATAGGAAAAGTAAAAGAAGATGGTATCATTTCCATCAAAAAAATTAATGTGCATACAAGTATAAATTAATAAGAACCGATGTGCATACTTACAAATTAATCCAACGAACCATCTGGGTCTACTCTACTCTTTATTGTGTCAAGTATTGCTTCGTGGTCAAACTCACGGACCTTCCACAAGACCTTGTTCAAAGGTCTACCCCCATATTTGGTGAAACGAAAATTGGATGCCACAACAAGGTTCAAGTAATGAAGAATCTTATGATGCATGTCAAAGTCCTGAAACAACCAATGTTTAACACTCTTATGTGGGTGCCTTCTAAGCCACATTCCAGTAACAACAACTGATCCTATAGGGTATTTGATATTTTCTCCATCTATAATCAGGGCCTCCAATTTATTTTTGGCCTCAACACAATGACACAAGTAATACTTTGTTCCCTATTCGTTGTCTTCATCTGCAATAACTGCATAAACTTGCCCTACATTGATATGTGCAGGAAATCTCTTGAAATTAGTCAACATTATGAATACACTATAAAGTAATATAACAATATGGAATTTCAAAATCTAAGCAAGCAGATATATTACCTAGTTGAACTAGATCTCATACATGGGCAAAGTTGATCGATGATTCCATATGTGTTATTTCCAATACCGTTGGAGGGCAATACATGTGAAGTGGGTTGAGATAAGTTTTCAACCATTTGTCAACCCACTCCCCTGACTCATAATCATTCCAGGCTTGCATTGTACATGAAGAACAAAAGCATGCCATCTTCCATGTATCGATACTCCATGAACCTGCATTTGAGCTAAGGAAAGAGTGTAGCTCACTTGATCTTGTTAGTGTACAACAATTCTCATATGATGCAATGTTAGTATCATCCATCAACCAAAAATACCTATGAACTGAAAACCTACCTTCATTACCTGGACCCATCGAAGCATTACACCACTTGACAATTGATCTTGCATCTGTCAAATTTGCACTATATTTATACTTTAACTCTTCTCGTACTAATGCTCTTTTCATGCATGCTCCTGCACCATCATGCTCAGCCTCACAAAAGTTCCACATATGTTGTACACCTGTAATGGCATGCATATTTCTCAACCAGTAGAACATGCGTGAGTTCTTGAAGTGTGTTGCACATTTATCTAACCATATTATATGCCAATCGTATGTTATGCCCCTCTAAGCTAAATCACTGTAGAACATCTAGAAGCAACCTTGCACGAACTCTGGAGAATGTGTGCGATCATCACTAATATAAAAGTGATACTCCCTCAATACCTTCCTTTGGTCCTCTATACTATCAGTTGCATGAATGAATGTTATTTGCACAAATATCGAAACCTATGTGGAGTTGTAATACTGTGACTGCACCTCACGTTGTAGCTGTAGAGTGTAGTTCTCTGCAAAGTCAACCATTGATACTATGATGCCAACTGGAAAGGTATCCTTGCATAGCTTGAATTGTGTGTCCAGCCATCGGGCTTTATGGGTATTCCTTGCATACTCATACACTATATTGTCACAAAACATGGACATAAACTGATACACTAGAATCTTCTAAATAACCAAATCACACATTTTTGCTTGAGACCCATCTTTTGTAGTGTATGCCACACTTTTATACTTCCCGAACTCTACTATTTTTTGCCCCACCTCATATGTATTGTCCATATGTTGACATACTAACATACGCTACAAGCCACTGCAATGCTCGCATGAACCATCCAAGCATGTTGTCTTGTAGAATATTTGGCCATCCTCTATTTCACATAAAAAAATTGATAAGAAATCTCTTGAAGATTTTGGTGGGGCTTCTATGCCACAATCCTGCAAAACATTTTTAGTATGCAAATCACAACATATAGAATGATAAACATCATAATGGTTAGAGAATTCAATATGTAGTCTACAACAACAAGTAGTGCGTGTGTGATTTGTCTTGACATAAAAAGGTTTAAGCATTTCAAAAAATCTTTGAAAAATACTAATTTGAGGATAATCCATTTGAAATTTACAAAAAAATTGGGTTTGATTCATATCCAAAAATGCTTTGGATGTGGCTCATGGTTCCAACTACTGATTCTCCTTCTTACCACATCCCTTTGATTCAGATCTGGCCTTCTATTATTCTTCTAATACTCTTCAATAAGTGTTCTCAATGCTTCAACAATTTTTTATCTTTTTGTGGCAGTCTCCCCGAGAATGCCCATAATTCATTTGAATCAGTGCCCTCAATTCTTTGTCACCTTTGAACAACTTTTGATAAATTTTTTCTACTAATTCTCATTTGTTCACTCATCTTTCTAATAAGACGAGCTCTCTTTGTCTGACTACTTACCAAAGTCGATGTAATGACATGTCATGTGACATTACTATCCTTTGAGCGTGAGGTCTAACCCACACTCCCATATGCATCCATTAGATTCTTCACAATAGTTTTCTCAATCGATGCATTTGATGTTCTCAACCCAAGAGTCTTCATGATATCTCTATACTTTATACACCGCATCATTTCAACAAATAGTTGACATCTTACGGTGTCATTTAGCCTTTCAAAGTATAATTTTCAAATCTTATCAGCATATCTTCTACAAGTGTGTGCTTGAATCCTACCTTCCATGTGCTGCAAAATATCCTCATCAATATTAATCAAATACTTTGGCTTTCTACGTAAAATTCTAGGTGGTGTTCTCCTAGGTACATACATCTCAACATTACGAATTTCATCAATATTTAATTGAGGTGGGCTAGATTGTGTACCTTCAATCAATGGTGGAGTAGAAGACATACCTTGAGGTTCTCATGGGGATGATGGCATACCTTCTTTGTCAAATCCAAGAGATGATGTACTCTCAACTTGAGATGTGCTCGATGGTGTCCAACCATATTCACTTGTGATAGATGGTGTCCCTCCATATTCACTTGCAGTAGCTGGTGTCCCTCCATATCCGCTTGTGCTTAATGGTGTCCCTTCGTATTCACTTTTTGTAGAGGGTGTGTCTCCAACTATAGTATCTGAATCTATCTTACCATGATGCTTACACATTCGTGCCCTTTGTGCTGCCAAATCTTGTTCTCTTTTTTATGGTTGAGGTTCCTCTTCAGTTGGCTTGTTTTCGTCGATATTACCCAATTTCTTCTTTTCATGATATGCCCTCAACCGTTCTCTCTCCTTTGCTTTTAAGGTTTCATACTCTTCATCTGTTAGTTTATTCCTTCTTCATTTCTTCGGCATGGCGGATAATTTTACCTATAGCATGGAAATTAGATGAATATTAGTTCCTAAAATATTTATCCATTCAAATAAATGAAATATATGTCATTCAAAGCTTCATAAAAAATACTTACAATCATCTTGTAGAAGACTATTTTTAGCATAGACAAAGGTGGTGTAGGGGCATGCCATGATTACAAGATAGGTAGAATTACATTTTTTCCCTTGTGTAAATGGGGTGTTAAAGAAGGGTTTTGATGAAATGTTCAAGGAACCTTCCACGTAATGGTTTTTTGAGATTGTGCAAGGCATTTTTGAAGTGTTGTTGGTATTGGTGAGGTCTGCTAATCCCGGTTGTCAAGACTTTCAATAAACCCTAGGTTATTTGCATGAAAGTTGAGGGTTTGGTTTTAAGGTTTGAAAGTCATTTAAAATGGTGTATTGACCCATTCCTCTCAATGTGGCCACTCTAACTCGAGGAATGGGTCTGCAGCATCACTAAAAATTTGTGGGAATGTTGAGTGTGTACAAAGGAAATTTGGTGTTTTCCATGTCAATTTGAGAGGTTTTGACATGCTAAAGTGAGTATTGTGTTAGGGCAGCATTTTTTCTTGTTGAATTGAGTTTTTGTAGGCCATTTTAGACCTATTTGAGGTGGCATGTTTTGATAAGGATGGGAAGTGTTTTTTCCAATAAGCCCTAGGTTATTTGCCTTAAAAAGAGGGTTTTTGGTTTTGGCATCTTGGTGGATGAATTTCTGAGAAGTAATTGTAAATTCTTTGGTTTTAATACATAAAAGTTTCTGCCCACATGTTTTTGGAGGTTTTGGTCAAGTTTCAAGATAAGTTTCTTTCCTAAAGTGTCCTAATTTAAGGCCTAGTTGGCGTAGAAAACCTGATTTGAGAAAGTTGTTACAAAGTAACCAATAGTGGTTTGTTGGCATGTGATTATGTACCCTGAAGGGTTCTTGAAATGGTTCAAGTCTTGGTCTAAAAGAATCTTATCGAAAATAAATACTTGATTGAATGAGTTGGCAATGGTACAAGGAAGAGTGTTGATTTGGTGAAAAGTGGAGAGTTTTGAGAATTGTGACTTGTGAATTATTGTTGTTGGTTGATTTTTTGTGTTTAGTTGTGTTGCAGGACCTCCCTCGGTTGCATCACAATTCAAATTCTTTTTCCATGCTTCCATTTTGATGACAACCTAAGGTTATAATGACAAAAAAACAATGATCAACATGTAATATAATTGTTTGACAAAATACCTCAATGAAAGCTTCAGAGAGTGGTATGCACTTCCATAATAAAGGATTGAGAAATGATGTTTTATTTTACTTCCTTAAAATATATGTCAGATATATGTGTATACAAAATGTGGAAGCATACACAAGGTAAGTCAATTGTTAAATAACAAAATGCCTCAAAAAGATGTGGTTTAAAAATGTAATTGACAAGTGTATAGAATTGTGTAATTTAAAATGTGCATTGACAACCTAAGGTTATAATGACAAACAAACAATGCTCAACATGGAATATGAAAAATAACAAAAATGAAAGCAAGCCATAATAGAATGAAAGAAAATGTGTAAAGACTTCACATACCTAAAAAATCAAACTTTCAAATGGAGGAGTTCAACCCAATTATGTAGCCTTAGCTTCTTCTTTCTTCAAACTCCTCAACAATTTAAATTTTTCAAAAGCTTGTTCCCCTCCAAACTTCAATTGTATATCAAATTTCAATGGAATTCAAACTTGAATTGATATTATATGTCTTTCAATGTGAAAAATCTGCTATTTCATGCAAAGGTGGTAGAAAGATCATGGAAAAGGTGGTGGAATGTGAAAAACATGCTTGCACACTTTGAACAACATCATCAAAAAGCTATTTTTTGTCGAAGCACGTGTAGAAACAGGAGAATATGTAGAATGTGGGCCTTGAGATCACAGATATATTGAGCTTTTTTACCATTTTTAGTGCAACACAAAACACACTCGCATTATAACACAAGCGCATTATTTCTTCCTAAAACGGCCATATATCTACTTCTTCAAAATGCGCTCGTGTTATGAGAATATTGGTTTTTTAATAGATTTTTGTTCTCTTTGTCTATACCCTATATACCCTGATTTTATCTCTCTTCCCTCTACCCTTATACCCTAATTCTATCTCTCTCCCATCTACCCTCTACCCTTAACCCTTATACCCTATATCTCTCTCCCACTCCCTCCCTCTCTTTCTCTCGAGTCTCTCCCTCATCTCTCAACCCCTATACCCTCTCCCTCTCTCAACTCCCTATCTCTCACTCACTCACTCATTCAATCTCTCTCCCAATCTCTCCCACCCTTTCCCCCTCTCTCCCACCCTCTCTCCCACCCTCTCCCACCCTCTCCCCCACTCTCTCCCACTCTCCCACCCTCTCCCACTCTCCCTCCCTCTCCCACCCTCTGCCACCCTCTCCCACCCTCTCCCACCC